>VZTJ01002648.1:39949-130604 GCA_013397795.1 Orthonyx spaldingii | reverse complement strand
TTTTTTTTTTTTCCCCCTGCTGTGGTAAGTTGTATCCATGCTGCAAAAATACTGAGAAGTTGATCAGTTTTGGTACATGGTAATACCACACATTCTGTGCCATGGCCCTTCTTAGCACCTCTTGCTTCACCTGCCCACCACTGTCCCAGCAGTTAAGCCAGCAAATTTTAGGGGATTGTTTTAAGTGTCTTTTTAAAGGTAACACAGCAAGACTAAGACAATTTGAGACATTAACTATGTGCAAGGACAAGTGTCTTTGCTGCCTGGGGAACTGTGTCTAGAACCTCACCCTTACGCTTCTTCTCTCAGCACTTGGGCTGAGACAGAGGCCACAGAAATAAACAAAGCTGCTTCTTTGATGCATTTAAGAAAGATTATTAATTGGAGATTTCCTGCATGCATTAAGGAATTTAATACATTCTGTCCCAGCAAGCATAACATTACTGGAACGTCTTTAAAGTAGCTGTTGGGTATCTTGCTCAAAATTTAAAGTTCTACATATAACTAAAGAAATGATATAGAGATTTTTAAGTGATCTTTCACTTCTTCAATATGAAAAAGGTATCAAACCAAGAAGAGGTTCTCACCAGCATCACTGTATTTCTTCCCAACTACCACCAAGAATTACATTAAAAGGAAAAATCAACTCAAAAAATAGGCCACCCTAACTGCAAATAAAAGTGTTTCCATTAGTATTTCCTTGTATTCAAAGTATCATAACTCCAGAATGTCTTGATTAAACGTTTCGGCTGGACAGTACATTTTTTCAAGAGCAACTAATTCAATATCCAGGTAATGTGATTAATATTTAAACCTATGTTAGGCATTTTTACAGGAGTCTTCATCACTGATCTTAATCTGTTGTACTCTAGATGATTGTGCTCGAGCTAATAAATACCCACAGCTGGCAACAGCATCAATGGCAGTGATTAACTGATGTCAGAAGGGGAAGGCATTTAGCTTCTATAATCTGGGAATTAGTGAAGCTGAAAAAAGTTTGGAAATTGCTCAGGTTTTTCTAACCATAGACTTCATTTTTTAACTCTACACCACTTTCCAGATATATTAAAAAATAAACACACACATATTTTTAAAATCCCTCCAAGGCAGGAATCACTTAGCAGCAATCTAACCTTGAGCTCTCAAGTTCATAGTTCTTATTTTGCTTTGTGAAAGGATGCAAATTCTGACAGACTCGCTTCTTTATCATTAGAGATTATGAACTTCCAAAAATTAGCAGCCTATCAGCCAAATAAAGCCGGCTCTGAAAGTGTTTTGAGTGATTCCGAAGGGATTCTCTGGAGTTAATCAGACTACACATGAGACCTACACAAAGTTGTGGAGTGTGATGTTTGTTTGCTTTTTGTCTTTAAGGCGTACAATCCAATTTCCTCAGTTGCCTGATGAAAAGATAACTGGAGGGAGAAGTTTCACAAAACAAGGGTTTTGGTAGCTGTGCCAGGGTAAGAAATTGTCTTTTCTTATCTGCAGTTACAGATTCTGCAGCACTCTGCCACCTCATCTTGTGCCAATAAAACTGTTTGTAAGGCTGAATTGAGAAACACATCAGGGTTTGGGCAAAATAAAAAGAAAAGAGGCTATTCTTTATCCACACTGGTACCCTGATTCAGTCCCTGCCAGATCTGCACAAAACACCTTTCAGTACACCTGTAAAACATTGTACAGCAGAGGCAGCAACTAACAGGCAAGAACAGGAACTCCGTAAGCCAGAACTGCTCCGTGACAAAGCAGCTTCCCTTGCCAGGGCCAGCCAGTGAGGAGCTGACCAAGAAGGAATGAAAAGGACCTTTGCTAAATTCTTCTTCTTTAATTAGAACAGAATGAAGGGAAACAAATGCTCAGTGTTTAGAGGCTTCACGTCTGTAAAGAATTCCTGTTAATGGCTGCTCCCTACCAGGACTGAAATTCATCTTTAAAATGTGATACTTTCATGATCACTTCTCACAGAACTGTTTCCTTAGCCAACAAAAAAACATAAACTTTACTTCCTAAGCAGGGATGGATATTAAGCACAGCCAGACACCAATTACTGTACCACAGCAAAGGTTTGGGGCTGACCCAGGACTGGAAATAGCAAGACCAGTCCAAGGCATTATCAATGAAAGGATGATCAAAGGACATTCAGCTGCTAAATTCAGGCAGCCAGGGACAGAATGACACATTTTATGTCACTTGTGGAAAAGAAAAAATAATTTGTTATAGCCAAATATTGTGTCCAGATTTTTCCCTGATGCCTTCACAGTTCCCTATCATCAGTGATCAGACTTTTTTTTAAACTGTGTCAGAAGACAATTGCAGAAGCAGTGAGGCAAGAGAAGAAGAGATAGCGTCTGATGCAGCCAAGAAAGCAAGCTGCATTTTTAAACAGAACTTTCTGCTCCCGATTTTTTTCCCTCTGCATCAAAACATATTTCTGAGGGAGCTTAAAAGTTCTGTCAGCTAGAGCATGTTGTTACTCAAAAGCAGAATTTTTCATTTTTACGAGTGGAGGGAGTTGAGCACACATAATGAATCTGCTGTGTTGAAGCACTCTGAGGAAGTCTAGTGCCTCTTAACGAGTCCCTGCCTGTGACTTAACACATGCAAGGCTGAGGGCACCGAGCTGCATTAACTGTGCTGTGTGAGGGATATTTCAGTGCAGAGCAAATCCCTGCTCTGCTGGGCCGGTTCTTGGCTGTGCACAACAAGGAGAGAGGTAATAGCCACCATCTGTTCACGCAAAGCGTGAAGGCAGCCAAACCAAGTGAGCAGCACTGGGGATTCGCTGAGCAGCCTGAGGAGGAAAGGAGAAGGTCAGCTGGGCCTGGGAGGAACGGGAGTGTTCAACCACAGCGGAGGAAAAGCAGCACATCAAATCACAGGACGTGCCAAAACCAGGGAGAACACGAGATCATTCACCTGGTTCTCTCACTGAGGTGCTGGTGTCAGCAGGGGGAATGGAGCACGGTGTGCTCATCTCCTCAGAAGCATCTCAGACAAAGGAACGTAATCAACAACCTCGCAAACCAGACAGGCAGATTAAGGGCGGAATGGGAAAGACCAAAGCATTAGCAAAGAACTGTCCCAAGACACATTACATGGAAAGGGGTCCAACTCCTCTCTTGTCTCATTTCAGCTCTCACACTTGCAAAATTCAGTGAGCTTTATCTCTTTTTCTGAGGGATAAAGAGCTGCAGACCAAGTTAAATATGAATTCATGTTTTCTCACTCGCTTTTTTTCACAGGTGTTCACATATTCCCTTGATAGCAGTCCACAGCAGCTATTCCATGACACTGGAATTATATCAGTATTGGCAGAACGAATAAAGGTGGAGGGAAATTCACAGAAGTAGATTGAAGATAGAGCCTTCAAGCACAAGCTGCTACTAAAAAAAAAAAAAAAGGAGTCATATTAATGGCTGCATAGAGCATTTTTTGCAATGGAACTGCACACGTCTGTCTGGAAGCAATCATACAGAGCTCAGCTAGTAGGGGAAAATGAAATGCTGCTCCCTCATGCATTGATTATAGCATTCATATCTGCAGAGACAAAAATCTGACATGAAAGAGAATCCCCAGCCCTATCGTGGCTCTACAGATGGAATAACAACAACCTTTCAGAAGGCTGAGTTTTCTTTGCAGATTTTGAAACAAACTCCCTCTGCCTTGGAACAAGCCTCAGTTGAATACATGTTCTGATTCTGTAGTTTACTGTCAGAGTTTTTAGGCCTCCTGTAAGACAATTCTGAATCTCACAGCTCTAGGACTACTTCTGGCATCAACAAAACACTCAATGAAAACACAAAACAAACAAAACAAAAACCCACAAACAAACAAAAAAAACCACACACAAATAAAAAAACCCCAACTTTCTCTGGAACTTAAAAAGATTTAGCAGGGCAAAGAAAACCGAAGTTGGCATAAATGCATGACTTGCACTAAAAAACAAACTATAATGCTCTTTATGTGCCATCGGTTATGCCTAATCTATACCTCTTTTTTTCTACACTTTCTGCTGGATAACGTTGCCACACAAACTACACATCATAAAATGAGGGTATTCTCAACAAGAGCACCACAAATGCAGCCAGAGCAGCTCACAAATCAACCAGGAAACAAGCTGGGAAACCTTCTAAAACCTTGCAAGTCAAACTGTCAATATTTTCCCTGTAAATTCCAAGTCTACATTCAACCCAAAACTGGGAGGTGAAAGATTAGATCCCCCAGAACTGTTCTGCAATTACTTCAGTATTTTTCCTCTTCTCTTTCTCAAAACCAAAAATAGGTCTCAATATTCCTCTGCCACCAGACACAGGCAGTGCCCCCGTACAGGAATAGCTTTATATACCACATGAACTGGAAAACTGCTGGGAAGGAAAGGAGATGCCAGCACCTAGAGAATCAGTCTGGAATCTCAAAATTATTTCAAATAATCTCAAATTTTTTGCCTGACTCCTAATAATTTTTGCTCTTGGCCATAGTCCAGAGGCAATTTGTTTGACTGGAAATCATTTAGTTGCTACTTATTACTCAAACTAGATTATCTAATGATAACCTCTGGCCTTAAACATAAAAGTATTTGAAAGAGATCTGACTATTTCTACTAATATTTTGGTAGAATGTTGAAACAGGAAGCTTTAACTTAAAAATTAATTTTCCAGTTGTAAGACTGGTAAAGAAAGGATTATCTTCCCTGTTTCAGAGTCCCTGAATTTATGCACAGGCAGAATATTAAAAGAGAAACTTTTAATAAGAAAAAAGCAGCTGAAGATTTTAAGGAAAAGCAGCTTTTTCAAGTAATATCTTGGACAAATGAAAATACTTTTCTTTCATAATTAAAGACATACAAAAGTACAAATGCAGGAGTGTAGAGGACAGACTTAAACAACAGCACTCAAATACCTAGTTACAATTGCCCAAGTAATCCCTCAAGGAGGTGATAAAAGAAGTTTTTTAATTAAAATTAAACAGACAGGATATATCTGCAAATATTCACAAAGTTTATTTTATTGCTTACGTTAAGGCCTATTAACGGTTGAGAAAACGTATTTTGGTTTTAATTGCCAGAAGAGGATGTGTGTAGTTCTTACATAATGCAAAGAGCACTAAACTCAAGATGTGTCACCTTTTGCTGAATTTCTGTACCGTTCCCCTCCTCTGAAATTCAATTTATCAAGCATTTAGCAATTAAAGGTCAGTACTTTGTAGATTTTATCTAAAGGTCATATCAAAGTGGGCTTTTTTCCTCTGGACACTAACTAGAAATTGATTCCTCAAAATGGCTTTTCAGTTTTTCCTTCAAAATTTACAAATATTAGCATTTTTGTGAATGCATTCCATTACTTAGAGCAGCATAAATCTACAGAGTTCTACTCACATGCTGTGCTAGTTGCTAAAATTTATATTAGATCTAAAAATTAAACTCTCTGTGCATTAATTCCCATGCATCACCAAAAAACCCAAGCAGCACTAAGCAGCCTGGCCATGGCAGTGATTAAACACCAGAGATGGCCCTGGATCTATAAATAGCCCACTGTGCTTGTTGTGGAATTGGCCTCCTCCATCACCTTGGGTTAATTACAGGGTGGGGGGGGGGCAGTCCTGGGTTCCTTGGCAGTGCTGATCTCGTATCCCAGCATGGACATCAGCAATAGTTATGAGCTACAGCACCACATTAATTCCTTCTTCATTCATAAGCACTGTGCGTTCCCTCACAGATTCACATGAAAAAGAACAAGCAACTAAAAAACTACACAGTCAAGTAATGAATCCAAGAAATGTTCTCACCACTGATGCTGCAGATTGGGTGATGCTGAATGAAAGAATATTTGGTTCAACGTATTATGAAAAATCAGATGGAATTCAGGAGGGTTAAAGGGAGCTTTTATGGGATTGGTGCTGAACTGAACTTTGTGTGCAGGTGTGTTTGCACAGACCAGGCTCCCCATGTGAGGCAGCAGGCAGACACTGGCAGGAAGCAGTGCAGGAACACCAGTGGGCCTGGAGCAGAGCTGTCCACGTTCCCCTGGTGGAAACACGGGAATGGGGGTGCTGAAGGGAAAGGGCAACTCACCAGCAGAGTTAGAGGGGCTCTGTAACCTTGGGGGAGCTGTGCAGGGAACCAACAAGAGCAAAATACACATTTTCAGGAACCCATGTGTGAGTAATTCTTGCTTTGGCACAACATAAGGCAGAGCTCCAAACATGCACAGATGAGTATTTGCAGATACTGCTTGGGCAAACCTAAGTTCCTGTACAATTTGGCTGACAGAAGCCAACATCAGAGAAAAATTCAGATAAATGTCTTTGTGCATTTCCTTGTAAAATTTCTTATATGGGAGTTTTGCAAGAGGGCTTAAATAATAAACTAAAATAGATGGGCAGCCCACCAACATCAAAATATTTCTTGCTGTCTAAACGTAGTATGGAGAAAACATCAAGTGAGGACAGGAAATGGTCATTCAGAGACACACATCAGAACAGAAACTGACAATTTCAACTACATAATGGGGGCTTTATTACCTCAAATGCCCATTTGAAACAAGTGATTTACACCAATATCTGCCATTACTATTTTGACCAGACTCCACGGGGTTTTTTTTTTGGCTATGAGTGTTTTGCCAATTTTTTTCAACAATAGGTATTAACCCTGAGAGAGAAATTAACTCTTTACTGAGGATGCAGAAAGAGAGTCAAGGATATAAACAGCCTAATCATATTTGTCTGTGTATTTTGAAAATTTATCAGAGGTCTGTCAGAGGACCAAGAAACTTTAACTTTTAACTCTTCCAGCACCCTTCTAGGCTCTGATGAAGACCAAAGCCACATAAAAGTTGTCGGAGGCCAATCGCTGCTTTTCATCTTTGCTGTAAAAGCATTTTCTGTGGTCAAAAGACATCACTTCATCTTTCGATTTGGTTTTGCTTGTTCGTTTTGTATGTGTTTGTTTGCTGTGTTTTGGTTTGATTTTTGAGTTTGGTGTTTGTTTTGGTTTGGGGTTTTTGTTTGTTTTAACTACACACTTTGATTGCTCTCTCTACATATTATTAAGCCAAGCTTGATTTCTGTAACAGTTGTTCCTCAGTCTCCACAGTAAACACAGTCGGGTACTTCAAAAAATGTAACCAGAAAAACAAGAGATAAATCTAATTAAAATCTTTCATCAAGCATCATTGACATGTTAGATGGTGTTTGCCAGATACCATCAGTTGTTCATTTTATTTTAACCAAATAACAAATAAATCAAGGATTTATGTTTAAATCCCTCATTCAGGAAGACTCTCTAAATTTTAGATCAACATATTTAGCCTAAATTCCCAGCAGTTTTGTATGTAGCAATCTACTTTTTTTTTTTTTGCTCAAATTTGAACAAACATCTCTTTTATTTTTGTGAACATTCTAGTCAAATTTTACAACAAATACCATGCAACACTCACAACATTACAGGCAACACAGCATCCAATATTAAGTACAACAAGTCCTATTTTCTACTAGAATTTTTTTCCCATGATGTGGGTATCGCTTTTTTTAACAATAATCTTTAGTTCTCTCCCTTTAAAGTAACATTTTACAAAAATAAGCAGAGCAAAACCTGAAACATAATTAACACACCCTAATTCTATAGTTCTTTTTCCCCAAGAGCAGACAACTAAATAACATTCAGTGCACCTTAAATAGTCTAAAATTGTAGAGACTGCCTTTTTTTTTCTTAAATAGAAAATAGACAAGAGATACATTTTATTCCATAAGATAAATAAACACAGTCTCAAGTGCAAATTAATTTATAGCATATTTTTTAGGAACCAGTAATATTTATAGTATTTATCTGGTTAGCTGAAGATTTATTCAAGCTGCCCTACCTCATGGAACCTTCTGTTCTGGCTGTGTCAAAGGCTTGGAGCGGCCACTTGCTTTGCTCTGTTTGCTTTTGCTCATGTTCACACTAAAGGATCACAAACCCCTTTATGACCAGGCTGGACTTGTCCTTCACAGCTGTGGGTGAAAGTCAACAGAAACTTAATTTCATGTAGTGCTGTGGGGAAATCCCACAAGTTCTGGGCACACCTCCAAAACTGCAGGAGATTTTCCTCTGTGCTGTTTTGCATCAACCAGTTTAAGTCTTTGGTTTTATTTGGCATTTTTTTCTGATAAATCCTTCTGTAGTAAAACTTTATGGGATAGATTTATTCTTCAACACTGTTGCATTATTTATCTTTGGCCATCCTATACAGATGATAACAAAGTCAGTCCTACTTGCACTGGATTGAAAAGAAGTCACTACTGTAGTTACAGAAAGAAAGCAATAGAGAAGCTCAGTGAGAAACAGGATGTCTGAGAGTTTTGGCAAGAGAGTCTCTACTTGCCTCTGTTTTGTCCCAGTTCTTGGACATTGGGAACTCCACCTTGCAATGGAAATCTGCCCACGCAGCCACTTCGCATCTGCTCACAGAGCCCTGAAAGCACTGAACATCTTGAATGACTCCATTAAATTAATTAAATCATCAATATGGTTAAAATTAAGTCCATGCTTCAAGGGTACTGATGAACTAGATCTTAATTCAAAGCCCATGAAATGCAACGAGAGTTTTCAATTTCACTTCAGCAAGCTTGGGCTTCAAAGTGCTTTGGATTTTAAGTGCTCTCATCAACGAATTTTCAGTGTTTCCTGACAAAACAGGTGGACATTGTACCTTTTTAATGTTAAGCAGTTTAGCTTCTGTTTACCAAAAATTTCAGGTTGGATAACCACAATCAACATTTACAGCAGGAATTCCCCCTGGAAATGCAAAGCTAAATCCCTGACAGGGTTTTGTTTTCTTTCTATAAAGAATATAAACAAACCAACCCAAAACCCTCACTCCCCCTCCATGAGATACATGATCCTTATTATCTGGGAACTGGCAAACTCTCAAGCTCACTGGTACCCAATTTAATGCTGGGCCTCTTGGTTTATTATAAATCCAAGCCTTTCTACCTCAAACCCATCTGTTACATAATGAAGCAAATTGCCTGGTGACAGTTTAAGGATTATAGTCTGTTGCCTTACCTGTTCACAGTAATATTAACCACTTTCTGTTGCACAGCTCTTCCCAAAGGCTAATGAAGCTTCCCGTATAATCTGAGGTTGCCATAACATTTCTTTCCTTATACTGTCCTTAAGGGTGTCAATTTAGTCCTATAAAGGTGAAAGGCGACTGAAAACCTCCTGTTTTCACTTCTCTGCTGTGAATTAGGTACTGAAACACCAATCTTGAACCAAACCATTTTTTAGATTCATTTTCCTGCAATTAAACACCGTGATTCTGTGATACTGGCTTGTCTTGCAAATCAAATCTTACATAGGTGAAAGCTCTTCACCAGTCCAGGAGTACCCTTTATAATTTGATTAGCCATTCATGATCATATTTAAGATGCTGTTAGACTTCTTACTATAATAAAACGTTCTGATTATAATATTCTATGTTTTCACTATACATACAGCCTTTTCTTCTGCTTAGAGATCCACCGTTACCCTACCCATAACTACCAAAACAACCCAGGTTTTATTTTATCTTATTAATACAAACTCTTGTGCCACTAAACAAATCCATTTCCTAAGCTCTATTGTGTTACCATTCAGAAAAGACATTCTTACCCAGAGGAGACTGGATTTACAGAGAATGCAGGATTTAATATTATCCTGCTGAAAGATCCCCATGGGGATGACAGTCTCAGATATATTCATGTAAACAGAAGTAGCCACTATTCCAAAATTAAGATGATTTCCTGGCCATTTATATTCTAATCTCAAGTGCCTTTATGAGAAGTTTTGGTCTCAGTGCACAAGGATGTGATCCTCTCCAAATCGTGGTTACTCTTATTTCTGCCAATGCCACAAGACTTGATTAGTTTTTATTCCATTGTTTTTTCTTACTAAACCACAGCTTATGGCAAAAACATTTCAGTCACATCTTCTACGCTATTCTGCAAATATTAAGCCACTGCATACAGCCACTCAATAGTGTTACTAACAAATACATATTTTAAGAGGATTAAACAGAAAAGAGATCACAGGCTGGTTCTGATGAGGTTTGGGACCACAGCTTTCAAACAGAAGAGTTCCCATTTTTTCTTACAAGAGAAATCCTACAATGACACACCACAGAGAAACCAAAGTGTGGCCATGTTGCTCTTGAAATCCAACAAGTCTGAGACAAATCTTATTTTCAGTCTCATCTGAGCTTAAATAGTCCCAATCAAGTGTTTTGTATCCATATTAGGTCACATTTTGTCAAACAACAGTGCAGCACTCTGATATGCTACGCAAGACATCATCAACTCCTTCTCCAGACAGATATCCCCTTCAATAAAATCTACTTCTTCAGTAAAAAAAAAAAAAAGAAAATAAACAATGACAAAAAAATCCAAACCAAAACAAAAAAAACTCCACAACAAAACAGTTTCTCCTTCAAAACTTTGTTTTCCATAGGAGGAATAAAACTGAAATCCTTCCGGTGTAAATTCCCAGCTCTGTGGAATTTATCCACAAGATGAAAGATTTTTTTTAAAATGTAGAAGAACCTCTCGTGTGTTAACAATTTATTTTTTGACTTACATTTGCTGAATGGAGCAAATCTTTCATTATAACCTAAAAATGTCATTTCTAACTGTGTCACTATTGTTCCCACAGTTCAGTTCACCTGATGCCCTTCCTAAAAGGTCTGTTCCTGTTAAAGATAATAGCAAAATCCTTCATGACATCACTAGGACAAGGATCAGATTTGATACACTGCTCAAAACAGTGGCAGAAAGGATGGATTTAATAAGACTCTGCTTGGAAAAGAAAAAAAAAAAAGGAGAAATCCAGTATGTCCGTAATATAAATGATCTATACATAATAGAAATATCATGGCTTATTCCTATTTACATATTTCAAATTCCTCCTATTAAAAATTATTTCAAAGTCAAACACTTCCAAATAGACCAATTGTTTCCAAAACTCAGTTTCAGCATACAGGGGGTGTAAAAGTTCTTGCTAGTATGAAAAAAAAAAAAAAATTAGCTGCATATGCCCATGCCATTAATATTACAAAGGCTCCAGCTGAGATGTGTGTGAAATATTTCAATTCCAAAACATAAGCAGTCTGTTTCCCACACAATTACACTGCCCAGTGGCTTTCTTAATGAACTCCTAATAATTCACAGACTCAGCAAACAGCAGTGGTTGGTGTTTTGCTGGGATCTCTGTGAGAGAGTGTTAATTTCTGTCATCTTTAATAACTTTAATGGTTATCGAGATGCCTCCAGAGTGCTCAGGGTGCAATAGCAAAACTGCAAGTGCTCCCTCTTGTGCTGGTTGCAGTTTCCAAGTTTAAACTGAGGTTTTCCATAGCAGGCACAGGCAAAGCACCTTTAGTCTGTGTTCCCTCATTATATTCTTCTGGAAACTGCAGGTCACTACCTCAGCCATCCCTTAACTGCTCACATCAACAGTATTACTTTTAAACTCCTTCTAACACAAGTGTTCTTTGTAAGGAAAACCTAATGGTGTTTGCAAGGAATGAAAAATGAATTGTTTGGGAGCTCTCCATGCACATGGGTTCCACTGCAGCATCAGTGCTGCATTTATTGAGCGACACCTTGATCCCTGTCAGTAGATAACTTTAATGCAGTCACTGATTCAAATCAGTTAGGATTTCATACTTAAATTCTATTTCCTCTATCCCAAGGAGGGATTGAAATCTTCAGCCATTACAAGCATTGAGCCATGAAATCTATACTCCATTTCCTCCAGTAAGAAAAGGTCTCAGTTGTCTAGACCAGGCACAAAGTTCCCCAAGCCTCCAATTTCCAGACCAGCAATAGGGGACAATTCCAGCAACCTGCATCCTCCACACTGAGAGCAATGTCCAAGTTTGTGAGTGACAGCTGCAGGACTGGTTAGTGCAGGAAAAGTTATCAGCTCACAACCACACTCTCCACAGAACGGGACTGTTAAGGACAAAAAACTCCAAAATCAAAAAAAACCAAACTTAAAAAATAAAAATCAATAGAATGGTAAAAGCTCATCTTGAATTACTGAAAGCCACACTCAAAGGGTGTCATAAGCAGATAATTTAATGTAATAACCTATGAATACTTTAAAATATAAATTTGAGTCCCACTTCTATTAGTCTTATCTGAAGTAATGAAAACTAAAACTGCCCTTCAAATTACCCCAGCAGTGCTCACACCAGATAAATAATGTATACATACACCATCATATTGCTTATAAAAGTATTTAACCTAAAGGTCAGCTTGCATTGAGCTTTCATAGAGGTGTAAATGTGAGGCTAAACAATATTTGTCAGCAGTATTTGTCTACATTTATAGCTGCACAATGCATTAGATCCGAGTTCACTCTGTGTCTGTGTCTGCTAAGGCTTTAATTTGATCATTTGAAGAAGAAACTACTTACTAAGAAATTAATAAAAACCTGTTCCACTGCTACAAACACAAGACCTACACTTAAAGCCCTTGTTTCACACCTGAATTATCTTTCCTAAAGCTTTCGAATCAGCAAGACAGTGGTGCAACCTGGGCCAGCAAATCAATGCAACAGTTCCCAAGTACTGTAATCTAACACAAAAGTGCTTATGAATTTAGCCTTTTCAAGATTCAAAATTAGAGCAAACTAACACATAAAGACCCATTTATCAGCAACAATCTGCTTCCAGTCACCAAGAGAGGCACAAGAATGGTTTAGAACCAAAGGGGTGAGAGAGGCAGTTTTACAATCCTGGCACTAATCTTACCACATACTTCAACCAGCACATAAACAATACTCCTGCTTCCAGCAATGGGCAAGACTTTCAGTTCTCACCTCCAAGGGCTTCTGTGAGCACTGAAATTTCAACAACCACATCAGGAACGAGGTTTAGAATCTTTAATGACTTGGCTACACACAGGAGCACACACACATTTAGAGTACCCACCCAATTTCCGTCTGAGTACCATCTCTAATTCATATATTCTACATTCTTGAAGTCTAAACTCACTATTTTTTCTCTCTCTTTGCTTTTGACCAATAATCAATTTTCCATTAAAATGCTGATATTTTTCAGCTGCTGTTTGACTTGGACAATATTCTGGAACCCAATTGTAGCCACGACTTATCTCAACAGGTTGAGAGTTGGTTTGCAATGTTATCACTAATGACTAAAGTTCATTTTCTTGGAAGAGCAATAGCAAGTGTGCAAACACCTTAAATAAGCCATTCTGCTTCACTTGTAAGATTACATATTGTTCTATAATAATTCAGTGTCAAACACCCTACCAGTGAAACTGCAAGATACCAATGTATAATTTCAGTATCATTACTCCTGTAAGTACTACCATGAGTAATGTACAGTCCTGCCTAACTCTCCCATTCATGCAGTCTACAGATGTCACATAGCTGTGAGAGTAAAAATAACCACGCCCTAATTAGGTTTAAATTACCCTGCTTTACTTCTCCCACTAAGAAGCCGCTCCTGTTATCAGTCCTGATCCACAGGCATCATTCATGCAAAGTTTCATTTGCTCACAGGAGCAAATTTTGAACTCAGGGCTTCTCCTCAGTAGTAATCCTACCACAGATGATCCAGGGCACCTAAAGACAGGCAAGACCTACTCAGCAGAGCTCCTACCTGCACATGCAATAAAATAATGTTTACACGTTGCATTTATTATGGTATGGCAATTCAGAGCTCTTGCTAAGCTCACACCTACTAGCTTTACAGACATTCTATGTAATGGATACCATACACACACAAAAATTCCAAGCTTAGGTAGAGAAAACATCAATCTTAACCAAGAAATACAAATAAAATTGTTTTCAATACCAAACACACTTGAAAGGCAGCCTATGTGGACATATATAAAAAATTATCCCCAAAAAGGAGCTGTTATTTAAGAGCACAACAACACTTTTTTATATTATTTGGCTGAAGTCTGTGGCTACAACATCCAGGCATCAAACTGTCTGCAAGACACTAACTGAGTACATACCAAAAAACCATCGCTGCTACACATCAGATCCTGTTAGCAAGTAAGTGATAAACATTTGTCCTCGTAAGGTTTTGCCTGTATCACTACAAACTTCCATTGTCACAGGCTCCCAAAGGTCTCTTTTATAGAGACTAAATCCATCTGGTCCTCTGAAACAGAGGGAGCAGCTGTCCAAACAGCCCAGCCCAGTGCCTGATGTCCTGGTGGTTCCTGCAGCAAAAATAAGACAGAGAGGCCGCCCCCCAAGCTACACTTGAGAGGAGCTGTCAGAGGCTTATGCCAGTTTTTATAACCACCCATCAGAACAAGCTACATCTCCAAACCTGACCATTTCTTGTTTAAATGCTTGATGGGGAAAAACCCAAACAATGATGTGTGCACAAATAATCAGGAAGTGACAAGTGACACTGCAGGACGCTGCCCTGAGCACCCCAGCTGTGACTGCAATCTCGTGCAGTTGTTCACTCGGGGCTGCAAACTGGGGATAAGTACACATTCCATCTTCACAGTGAGCATTTAACAGAGGCAGCCTCTGCACCGTGCCTTCCCACAGGTCTTGGCAAGAGCAGACAGAGACCTTCCAGAAGCCCCTTCAAGTTTCTTAGAGATGCCATTCCCCTGGGCAGAACCCCTCAGCCCTCTCTAACCTGAGCCACATTCCAGCTGCACCACTCCACGCCTGAGATTCATTCACAGCAGAGATGGCTCATCCAAACCGAGTACACTATGCTGTGCTCCAGGAGGCCCCTGCAATTTCTCAGCTCCTTAAAAATTTAAACTCTGACTCACTCAAGGTGATGGTTATAGGCCATCCTCTAATAATGGCAGAAGTATTAACAATCTGTTTCAAGATTCAACGGGTAAGTTTCATTTTATTTCTCAACATTTTATAGCTAAGATCATGAATTTTCAACAGCAGGACTGCACTGTGTGTTCATTCTTTGACTGCACAGAAGTGACAGTCACCTTTGAGTTCACTAGCATTGCCACACACTTTTAAAATTATGTTTCTATAGTAAGAAAAAAGAAATGAAATTTAAAAATTACTTTGAAAGATGATAACCTCGAATTGTAAGAGAATCAGAATCATTAAAAATTCTTAACTAAAACCATAGAAATACAGATAACAGGGATGGAAATACTGTCTTTCTACTCAGCTTATTCCAACTCTGCAGGAAGAATCAATGTTTTCTTGTATAAACTAAGATTAACAACAGTTTTAGCTAAGAGCTCACTAGATCTGTTCAGATGTCTGATTGAACTGATAAACATGGATGGGTAGCAGGTGAGCTTTCAGGCAAAGCTTTAACTCCTTCTTTACCACAACATCGAAATAAAACTTTTACCATAACAAAAAAAAAAACAACAAAACAGATTTGCTTCTTTCTCCCATGTCAGTATAACATTAAATTCATGGGCCCAATTCTTGTAAACCAACGGGAGAAGCATGATAGGAAACTATCAAAACCTAACATAGCACTAAATGTTACAACAGAAACCTTTAACCTTTTTAAGTGTTCTTTGCCTTGATGTTCCAACCCCCATGAGCAAGTAGACTCCACTTTGTTTTCCAAGTATCCAACAAAGATAGTTTTAACCTCCCAAATTATACCAAAATGCCTCCATACTGAAAAAACTGATACTGAAATAGGTTCTCAACATTTATTAGTGCTTATATAAACTGGTGCACCTTGCTTATTTCTCGCTTTTTTTCTGGATGGTAAAATACGGAAAGGACACTGACATCAGCTGTGAACATCTGTGTCCACAGCCAGTTTATGTGCATTTATCAAGTTTAAATCCCGAAACACAAACATCTGAAAGTTCCCTATGAACATACTGATGGCTGCACAACCACAGCAGCCACATGAGTGTGGTCATGGGGCTTTGGTTACTTTTGGGTTTTTTTGTGGAAGGGGTTTTGGTATGTTTCCAAGGAGTTGTTTTTGTACATCCTTCACTATGCACATCTTCAACCTGACATTTTTTCCATAAATGCAGAGCAGCCATATTTTTAGTGGCACATAAAGTTATTCTTGCTTTATTTCAATTAAAGTGTGCATATGTTCGCTTTGGCAAATTGAAGTTGATAAAAATGCATCCCATCTTTTGAAATTAAGCAGCAGAACATCAATGAAAAATCCATCAACTCTTAACTAGTAAGTACTCCCAGTTCTGCCAGAAACAGAAATTAAGCACAATAAAAGTGCTGCAATGCACTATATACATACTAGATTTTCTTTATAAACACTATTTCCGACATGCAGAGCTATGACCCAATTAATTGCACATAATTAAACAGAATCACAAATATGGTGTGGTTGCTGACTACAAATACTAAGAGCCCTCAGGGGATGAAAAATTTTAAAAATAACAATTTGTTCAGACAACGTGGACTTTATGCCAATGAAAACATCATTAGAAGTAGGTGTTCTCATCTATAGGATGAACAGGGACAATGCCCACTGAAGGGTTTCCTCTAGAACTCCCCAGTTGTGGGATGGGATTGCACAAAAGCTGTTTCCATTATTGCAGAACTTTCACAGTCCTTTCCCGCTTCTCACACCGCCCCACCCGTGAGGAGCTGGGGGTGCACAACAAACTGGGAGGGGACACAGCTGGGACAGGTGACCCAGCTGAGCCAAGGGCCATTGCACAGCCTATGGCATCACACCCAGCACGGACAGCTGGCCAAGAAGGAGGGACAGGGATGTTCAGAGTGATGGCCTTTGTCTCCCCAGGTCACTGCTGTAAGTGGTGGAGCTCTGCTTCCTTGAGGATGGCTGAACACTCGCCTGCCCGTGGGAAAGGGGGAGTGAATTCCTCATTTTGCTTTGCTTGCATGCACAGCTTTTGTTTTACCTCTTAAACTTTTATTCTTTACAACTTGTCTCACTCTTCCAATTCTCCCCCCATCCCGCGGGGATTTAGGGTGGGGCCGGGGGTGGTGCAGGAGTGAGGGACTATGTGGGGCTGTTGCCAGCTGGGGTGGAACCCTTAAAGATTTCACCATAAGCCATTCGCCAGACACTCTGTGGCAGGCAGACATCAGTTTAACTCCTCCCTGGCAGACAGGAGCCTGAATTCCTACGAGCTGTTCTTGCAAGCAGCACTCACAGATGTCTCAGCTGGCAGCACAACAGGCAAGATACCTCGGAAAGGTTCACCTACAGAATGATCCTGGAGTTTTGACTAAGCCTGCATGCAGAAGCTGTTTTAACTATCAGTTAAATGAGCACCAGTGAAAATCCATAAGGCTTTAAAAAAGGCAATAAAGACAAATATTATTTTCCGTGCACCAGTACAAACTCAACACAAATATTAAGACTTCAGCCCAGCTGACTATAAAAAAAATTCTTGTGCATTTAAGAATTTTTAACTCTCCTGCAGATCAGGAAAGAAAGGCCACATAAATATAGTCTATTTCTCAATAGTACACTTGTGCCATAAAAAGGAAATCACACATGGTAGTAACTTTAATCAGGCATTCGCTTTCCTGAAGTCTTCAGAAAATAAACAACCATTTTTGCTTAGAAATTAACCACTAGGAAATAGAACTAAACCAATGAAAGCCTGACACTGCAGTGACTATTTATGCAGACATAAGAAGGGACAATTCAGACTATGAACAGTCCAATATAAACACAATCCAAAAATCACAATTTATTCCTACCTGCCCAACAGGAAAAAAAAATAAAAATGAAGTGACAAGCACTGGCAAAGCTGAATTATGATTTAGACTAATGTTGCAGGTAGGCAGAAAAGTAACAGTTTCATTAATATCATTTTGTACACTAATGACTGGAATAAAAGAAAAATAATGCAAGTGAGATTAAAGCCCATATGTTTCCTGAGACAGGATAGCAAAATAACTTCTGCCTCTGATTGGTTTTGCTTCTTGGAGAAAAAAAAATACATCAGAAGCTCTTGTATTCATCAGTGTTATTTGTTTTAAGTTACGACAGCGTAGGGAACTGATCTGTGTTCCATAAGAAAATACTGTACTGCCCCCAAATGAACACACTGGAGCAGATGGACAAAACAATTACTCAGAGGGAAAAACCAAGCAACAAATAAGGCCTGAAGGAAAATCTGAGGTGAAAGGGAGATACATGTGGGCAGTCATCCTATTTTCTCATTTGTCTTCTGATTCTGTGAATGAAATGAGATTAAAAACTTTTTGCCTACCAACTCCAAGCACAAATATTTATCACAGTTTTGCAGCTACAGAAACACAAGGTTTAATACAAGGCAGGTACAGACAGTGAAAACACTATGTTGGTTTGACAAAATAAGCAGTGTAACTCAGCAGAAGACATTACTAATCTCTCAAGTGAGAATTAATCATTGATATAATTTATAGATTTGGTTATCATTTAGCCCAGCTACAATGAGCCTTAAATGCCTTAATTTACACATGTGCATGTGTACTTTTGTGTACTGGAAAAGCACAGATAAATCCTGGTAAATCAGTACAACTTACAGTTGAAATTATTTCAAATGATACACACCCCAAAAAAAAGAATAAAAGAAGCACAAAATCATAATCATTCAGGACATTTACTTTCTGCTTTACTTGCATTGAGTGAGCAAGTGGAACCTTCACAGGAGCCAAATTCACTTCCCAATACTGATAATTCTTTTGCAACTGGCTCTTCAAAATCATTGTATTTATAAAACAGAAAGTGGAGATCAAATGCTTCTGATCAGAGGCATCCTTTAAGCTTCATTGTGAAACATTAAAAAAATGCCTTCTCATGACCTTGAATTTCCCCACTTCCTGCAAGTTCGAGAAACTTTTTAATGAACTAGAAAGTTGGTTTTCCCCTCTGTTATATTTTAAATGCAGCTATGGTTATATGTTTATGCATCAATATTGTGTGTACCTGGGTGTGGTGGGGTGGAGGATTCCCCCAAACGGGAAATAACGACCTCTGGGAAAATGTTGGAGTCATTAGTACAGCAAATATGACACATACCAATGGTAGCAAACGTTGAAGCTCAAAGTCTGAGAGGCTCAGTTGAGCTGATGACCCATCCTCTGTCTCAATGCGTTTTACAAATAAATGCAAATAACACATCTCCTGCAAACTTGAGGCACATTTGGCGTTTTGGCAGTTAGCAAGGTGCAGATCACAAAATAAGACACATGAGCACACCGCTTGCATCAACAGAAATTTGATACTCAGTTTTAAAAAGTGATCGACCTGAAAAAAATAGGAAATGCCATTTTTTCTAAAATGCCCACCAGCAACAAGATTGATTTACACAGCTGCACTATTTCTCGCAGCTTAGACAGCATCCAGGTGAAAGCAGTAAAGGCTGTCTAGGAGTCAGTGGATTTGCAGTTTGAATTCTGGCTGGAAATTCCAGTCTTATGATCCCAACATCTCCATCAGACATTTTTTGGGGGAAGGGGAGAGGGAAGAAGCGTTTTCGTGATACAACGCTATTTTAATTTGTCTTTCAAAACAAATAGCAACACAAATCAGATTCTCAATGCCAACCAGATAAAGAGAAAGTTAAAAAAACCCGAAACAAACAAACCCTACCTTTGATTTTAAAAGATACTAAGTTACAACCACTCTTTTACTAACAAAGTCTGCTTTGCAGAACGGAAAGGAACAAATACAGCAAAACATCCGCAATGTGAAAGAAACAGGTTTGAAAGGAGTCGCCAAATAACAGAAAGGAAATTCACACAGGAGCATATTGACAAAAACCCTGTTTTGCCATGAACGAACACAAGCAGGTTCCAAGGAGGACGCCCCTTGCCCCACCCCGGCCCCTCTCGGAGAGTTCCCGCACCCTCAGTTTCACACGCCAACAAAACACTCATGAGGCACCACCCATTCCCGCATTTCCACTTGCCCACCCTTATTCTGAAAGGGAGAAAACTAAACTCGCGCTATTTCGAGTACTGCGGGCAAAATTTGGGAGTCCGGGTTTGTTTTTGTAAGTGCGTCACTCACAGGTGAGGGCCGCCAGCATCCCCTCACCTGCGGTGTGCCCGGGAGGGCTCGGCCCCCTCCGCATGCGCCGCGCTCCCAAAACTTGCAAAAATTGCAAAACTTACAAAAAAGCTCCAACACACCCAGAAATTCGAGGGGAGTTTACACCGCACTTACCCCCAGGAGCGGCGCCGGCGCTTGGAGCCGCCCGAGGCCCCGCGGGGTGCGCAGGTGAGCCCGGCCGGGCCGGCGGATGCAGGAGGAGGAGGATGAGGAGGAGCCCGCGGAGGTCCCGGGTCCGGACACGGGCAGGGCAGCGGCAGAGAGGGAGCAGAGCGCCCGGAGAGCACCTGTGCGCAACTTCCAGCTCCTAAAGTTCCAGCTCTCCAGCCGGGATGCCCCGCGGGAGCGGAGCTCAGCCGTGCCGCGCGGGCGCAGGGGCTCCGCAGGCGCCGCTCAGGTGTGCGCGGGGCGCAACGGGCACTGATGAGCCCGAGCGGCCGCTGATGAGCCCGAGCGGCCCCAGCTGTGCCCCCAGCACGCCCTGCCCCTACCCCAGCGCCAGCGCCCCGCGCCGAGACACTGCCCGAGTGCCCGGCCCTCCCCAGAGCTGCCGCACCTCGCACTCCCCTGCAAACAAAACAATGGACCGACATACAAATGTCCCCGTCTTTTAAATGACAGCTTAGATAAAGCTCTCACTATGACAGCTGGAAAAGCTCCTGTTAAACAGCGTGCTGGTAACGTCATGAAAATCAGGATGCAGGCATGGAAGACCTTACCCAACTTCTACAGCTCCGGAATTGGACTATAAAACAAAATTCTGTTTGGTTCTCAAAGGTAGAAGAAAGCTGCAAAGATAGTTTGAGATACTGCCGTCCATATGAGGAAGCCTCGTAATGACTTTAACCATCCCAGACAGATACTAGGAATTTTAATTATTATTTAGTAAGATCGTAAAATAGTTGTTACTATGCTATGGCAAGAGTTTGAAAAACTGTAACTGATGTTCTCTAAGTGCTTGGGAGTTTTGCTTTTCTTTCCAAAGTCTTCATTTCATTTAACTGAATCTCATCAGCATGATTTTTTGGCACAAAGACAGGCTGGATAATTATGAATTGCTGTCATAACATACCTGAAATCTCCAAAAAGCATCTGTTGTGGAAGTGCTCCTAATTTAATAGGAAACATATTTACTCAGAAGAGATTGGTTGTAGTTAGTTTTCAACAATGCTAATTTTGCAGTGAAATATTTTTTGAACCCACTGGAGTTTTGTGTTTGTCTTCAATGGAAAATGGATTCCACTGATAGCATTGGAAATGTGAACTCTGAGCAGTGACACTGTGGTTGGGCACCTAAAACAGCACCTACACCCTGTATCTCTTCAGAGCTGTTGTTGTTTCATTTGGGCACGAGAAAGGCAATAAAAAAAAAATCCATTTGGTACCGAGAAATAACAAAATACTGTGTACATTTAAAATGATATTACGTAGAGTTTCAAAGAGTTTGTTTTAATTACCGGACTAAATTTGTCCAACCGGGGAACGTATCCAAAATGTTACAAGAACTTTCAGCCCTGGGGCTTGGGCTGTTTCTGTGTAGTTTTACTGTCATGAGGCAAGAGGGGACTATTGCCCTTGTCCCTGGAATGCTTGTCAGCTTTCCATTGCCATCAAAGCAACTTTTTTCCAGAATTTTACTGAGCCAGCAGGACTCGAGCTACAGGCACTCGAATTATCCAATTTCCCATTAAAAGCAGGGAGCTCCACAGAGCAGCCTAACTGTTGAAACACCCAATATTTGCCCAGCACTAAGTACAGTTAAACACAGGCATCATGTGCTGTGTCAATTTGGCCTGCACTTCAAAATCTTTTAAGATTCAGCAGTGTTCCCATCCTCACCTTGTGTCTTCCATTTCTATGTGAATAACATAAATGTTTCCTGTTTCAGTGTGTTTTAATAGCTTGCTAAAAACTTCCTATAAAAAGAAATAATTGATGTTCCATTCTTAAAATAAGATGTGATGGATGGAAATGAGATGAGCAATTATATCTGACATTAACAAATAAATCTGCATGATATTCACTGGGGGCTTATATGATTTTTACAATGTTATACCAAATAATTCAGCAGAATTTCAGACTTAAAGCAGTTTTAATGGAAGTTTAAAGTTTTAAAACTCTTAAATCTAGTGCATAGGGAATGGATTACATTCCAACTTAAATTCTTATTCCTATATAAAACTATAATACATCAAAGAAATAGAAGTATCAGTGGTTTGAGTTTCTTCCTTTTACCCTCCCTTAAATCATACAATGTAGTATTTGTGAAAATCCTGCTTTGGCAGTCCCCACAGCGTGGTGCTCCCAGGGAAAGGCAAAACTATTACAAGAAGAAAGAAGCAAAGTCACACCCCCAAAACAATGGGCTTTAATAGAGGCTTTAGATGAATCTGCTATTCTCTGAGTGAAGCAGATAAAAGGAAGAGTTAACAAAGCTCAGAGGAACTTGCAATTTTTATTCTGTGGGCAATTCTAAGTCAGCACAAAAAAGAAAACTATTCCAAAGACAGAAAAATGATAGATGGTAACAAATAGGAGCTTTTTTTTTTTTCTCACCAAAAGGTGAAAACTTATAATACTGATAAACCCAACTTCTCTTCTAGGGATTGATATCTTTGGAATGATTTGTAAGAAAACAAAACCACATTCAAAGCACTCTGTGTATCAAAAGAAGGAACTTCCAGATTAATTATTAAATTCAGTGCTGGAACCTGAAAACACACACTTTAAGATAACACTGAAACACCATATCTTGTTTATCCTACCAACTGAGGAAATCTGTTTTGTTTCCAGAACGTAGATGAGAATTTTGACTTCTATTTTAAAGTCTTTCTTTAAGAATAAAACTGTTTATAAGATCTGATTTATCAGTAGTTCTAATAAACAAAAGGACAAACAATAGCAGATGGTATACAATACCACAGAGGAAAAACAAAGAGGCTGCTAAGCCTCTAAAAATGGGGCAAAAATTTATTTCAGATACTTCTAAGGAAGCGTTTTAATGCTTTTATAACTTGTGTGGGCTTTGTTCCATATATTCCTTGTGCAACTCTCGTCTTCAAAATGTACTTCAAAGTCAGCTGGTGTCAGTACACCGAGAGGTTTTTTTTATGTGTCTTTTTTCCCCCTTGTGCTTGAGCTCATTTCCTGCCTCCCTTGTCATCTCCTGCCACACTGCCTGCCCTCCTGAACACTGCAGCTGACAGTTCATCATTACCTGTGTTTATCTGGTCTAACTAACTGGCATTCCAACAGCTGTGAATAAAGGGATCTCTGCTGTCAATATCTGCACAGCTAATTGCTCCCACATCAAGTTGCATACACAAACACAACCTCCAAAATTCCATCTTTTAGCATGGACATCTTCCTTTATTGAGATGAGGACAGGGGTAGGTATTACGTAAGGTTCAGATATGCTGTTAAACACTGTGGGAGGCTCTCAGTCCATTGCTGCTTTAATCACTTGTCACTCTGAAATTATAATAGTAGCAAGCAAGTAAAAAGCTCTTTCATCTTTCTGGAGAGCTAAAATAGCTTTTCAATGCTACTTTTGGATCACTCAGATGGAACTTTCCAGGTCTCTCCAGCCTTGCTGAGAGACAGATTTCCTGCACAGCATAAGAACATGTTACTTTCCATTGCTCAGAAATGAACATTCTCCTAGAATTCTGTCAGGAACCCTGAGAGCCTTTAATCGTTAAAGGATGCTGAGATAGATGGAAAGAAAGATATCTGAGATGCCTTTTTTACCATGTAAAGACAGGAAATTATATAGAAAACTGTGACTCTGCTAAAGGGCTTTTTGATATGGTTTCAAAGTCAAGAATTTTTCATGGTCTTTTTACAACATCTGAATAAAAGTCATACAAGTCAGAGGAGTAAAAGAGTAAAAAAATATAAATTACTTCTGTTACAGTAGCAAAACCAAAGTATTTTTGATAATCTATTACATTACACAAACTGTACTTGAGAGTAGATCCAGAGGAAACCAAGAATAGTACACTGAGCAAGAAGCAAAAGAACTTAGAGACAAAATGAACAAGCAATTGCAAAGTTACATTTCCCAGAAACTGCTTTGTAAGTTGTTCAGGTACTCAAAAATTCCAGCTTCTGTGTTTTGCATTTGAATGGCACGAGTTTGCTGAAATGGAGAAGTGAATCTCTCCAAAGTGAATGGAGGGAGCTGTTTAACGTGGCCCATTTTCTGGTGCTTGCTCATTAGGAAAGTTTCTTCAGTTAAAAGTAGTGAGACCTTATTGAAATTTTTCTGCCAAACCTCTCCTAACCCCCTGCTCACCACTGAAAGAAGGTGGGTAACAAGTCACCTCCACAGAAAAGGGAAAAATGTAACTGATCAGAATTACATTTACTTAGATTGCCAAATCTGGATCAAACAGACAAGAAATGAAGGCTCCACAAAACAGAGAGGGAATAAAGATGCCAGAAGAAAAAAAAACAGAAAAGAGAAAAAAGGATTAGGAAAGGATGAAGTTCTCAGTCGTGCACACCTCAATTTACTCTACAAGTCTGTGGAACTGCATTCAGAGGGTAGACACAAAAACTAAGAGAAGGATTATGATGCTGAGAAAAATTCAGAAGTTCTAACATAGGCAAGGAGGGGCAGGCACAGGCAGTCTGCACCTGACAAGTGCTCAGATGACGCAGAACCCAGAATAGCTCTGGCTATGCTGCAGTCAAACAGATGTTACCTCTAGATAACTGAGTGGAATCTAGCAGGGAACAAAGGCAGAGGTATTCAAGTTTCAAGCATTCCCTTTCCACTCCCCTCAGAAGCATCACAGGACCATATTTGAGACTGAACCTCTTGCCCTTTACCGTTATGTGTGGTTTTCCCTCACTGCAATGCCCTTCTTCCTAGATTAACATTTTTTCTGCTTATCATTCTCCACAATGACAACCCAAGTCACAGTCATCCTGCAAATAATGTTTAATACTTGGTGTCGTTTAAAACTTCAAGTATAAATCACCTGCATAAATTAACTTCTGAAGATATCTTTTGGAGCAGTCTGGATTTGGCTGCAGATTTGTAGTCCTCCCCTCTGTGTTCTTTATCCCGTGATTATTAATCAGTGTGACATTGTCTTTGGGACTGAATTCTTGCCTTTTTCCTGTACCACACATTCTCCCATCCCAGCCATTTCTATTGCCTTTCAAGATCTCTCATTGATGACATCTCATTGTGCTCATTTATTTACTTAATTGGCATTCACATAACTTTCAGTAACGTGATCTAGTCATGTTATTGATTTTTGCTGGGCTGCATTGCTGTATCTGTCGTGAGCAGTGATTTGAATACCTGGACACAACCTTGAAAGTTTTCAGTTTATAGACTAAAGTACCAATTCCCTCCTGCCTTTTCTTTTCACTCATTGAAAAATTTGCATTTTACTTTAATGAAAAGACAACTGTCACAAACCACAGTTTACTGTTTCAATCACACTTTCAGCATTCCAATACCCATAAACACGGGTCTTCTAACACACATTCTGTAAAACTTCATTTTGTTACTTTCTTGCATGACTTTGTTTTATTTTTCTACTCCAATTCACGTCAAATAACACCTCACTCCTTGAAAAAAAGCCAGTGGATTTGCCAACTGTCTTTTATGAGTCCACAATCATCAAAATAACAAGAAAACTATAGGGTATGAGGAGTTCAATGACTTTTTTTCCTCTCCAGGCCTGACTGAATAGAAATTGGTATTTTTCCATCAACTCCATCTCCATACAAAAATTATATATAGCTACTACAGGTTTGTGACAGATCAGGACACCCATGGGAGGTTATCAGCAGATATCCAGCATAATTCTAACTCTGAAACTGATCTAAGCACTAAGTTTATGCTCTTATGCAACAGAACTATTTGTCTGCATCTGTCAAGTTTCATAAGGGTGGCACTTCCCCCTTTTTTTAAAAAATTATGTTAAATAAGATTAGAATAATGAACTAATAATCACTGCTAAATGTGCAAGCAACCTGAAGGGACCATGGAATTAGTGCTGCCAACAGGGACATCATTTAACCAGGTTCACCTGATCAGAAGAACCTTCTTTACCCTGAGAGCCCACATTAAGGAAAAGTTGTGTATTACACCAAAACTCTGGGCACATTAAAACTCAGCAAAACTTTCTCTGCTAAACAGTAAACACAAAATTTCCCAGTGCCGTTTTAGATGTGCCTCAGAAAACAGAGCGGCACTTGAAATGGAATGGCAAAGCTCTAAGAAAGAAACAAGCACTGAAACCCACTATTGCTCATCACAGTGTGGCTGCTGAAACAAGCCAGGTTGTACTGAAGTGCACAGCACAACCTCATGTGGAACCAGGGCATTCTTTTCCCCACTCTGATACAGCACAAACAGAGCAGGTAACACTGAGAAAGAGAAGCTCACATAAATCTTTATTAGGGCATCCTTTGTATTCTGCCTCTTGTGACCCCACAACACAACCGTTCACATTGTCTTACATTCATTCAGTCGGGAAATCCTTCAGTAACCGATTTGATTTTCTGCCTTTTCTCTTTTTCAGGAGGGACAAAACCCCAGCACGAATGTGGGTGCACTTTGTAAGGATTTTACAAAAACCTGCTAAACTGAAACACCAAAACTAGACAAAAAGAACAGGCGAGAATCTTGGGCTGTGCAAAGCAAACAGGAGGAAGTTCAGCTTTGTCTCCGAATAAAAGTGTGTGTTTTCAGCAGGTTAACAAATCCACAAAAGGCTTGGATGGGCCATGATATCACTGTCTCATCAATCCTTGCAAACCTGAAAGGGCAGCAGCACGGAGATGGATGAAAGAGCCTGTGCTGTCTGCAGTTTCCGTGGCTGCTCCGCACGGCACAGAGTAATAAGTACGTTTCTGAAACAAAACATTTTAAGAAAGCTATTTCATTTCTTTCTGCAGCCCGCTCTCTGGATTGCCTCAGGGACATGTTATCTGCAGATTATTTTCTAGTTGTCTTTGTTGTTGTTGCCAAAAGGCCTCAAAGAATGAAAAGGTGCTTTTCAATGATAGCAAAGATATTCTGTGAGGGCATCACAGCCTCACTGGCCATTTATTGTTATGCTTCCTCTCTTTGCTTTAGGTTTTACAGCTCTTCTCAGGAAGTTGTGTTTGAAAGCATTTTTGAGATACTAAATGGGCTTAGGAGAGTTTTACTTTATACAAGTAAAGCCAAGAAGAAAACCAGAGTTTTGGGGGTTGCTTGTCACAACAGTATGATTGTGACCTCACCTGAACCTGGAAATCCTTACATCAATTGCATTGGATTTTGAATTAAGCCCTAAGAAAACACTGATGTCATTAGTGAGCTAAAAACAGACATACACTTCAAAAGATTTACTGGTTCCTTCTACACAGTTCAGATACTCACATTCTCCTACCTGTTTCTGTTGTTCTGTGATAGCTTGACTTTGGTGTGGATTCCAAGGAGAGTCTCATAAGGTTATTAACTTGTTCTCACTCTCTAACTCAAATGCTGTAGAAAGCAATTAATTATTAAAACAATCCATTAGTTTGCAATATATGAAGTGAAACAGTGGCAATTTTGCAATGATTGAGGGAGGCTTAGAAACTTAATCTACTAATATTTCTCTGCCTTCAAGTGCTGGTAAGTATCAGTGAAGTCTCTGGTAAAAATCACTGTAGTCACACACACAAAAAGCACCCTACTTTAAAGGCAATGCTATAAAATGCATTCAGTAGAACTCATGTTGTGACTGAGAGACCCACAGCACCAAACTGAAGAGAAAGACTCACCAACACCCGCTCACACGTGGCTGTGCTGAGTTATCTGTGACCACACCTGGTTAAACCCAGCCAGATTTGCTGTGTCACTGCTCACTGATGGCCCCTCCTGCCCTGGGACAGTTTCTAGAGCAGCAATTCCTATCACACTGCTGGAGGGGTGGAGAGGACAATCAAAATGAATGTGTGTATCACCAACTCCAACTCTGTTGCAACTGTGCTGGCCTCGTTAATTCCCACTTTATTAAGTAAAAATAGAATCAGATCACTGACCTTACGCAGAACAAAGAAAATTTTCGATACATTTGTTTCACTGGGATTAATTCAGATCTTTAAAACATGATACTTTTCAGTGGAGTGATTCATGGAAGACCTGGAAATAAAAGTTAGGGGGAGGGTGAATGAACCTTGAGATGCCAATTAAGTTCTCTGAACTCCACTGAGGTCATTGGGAATGCAATGGAGGCTTAATCTTAACTTGGCCTGGCTCAACCATTATTTTTTATCTTTACCAATTCTCATCTTTTACATCTCAAGAAGAGATTTGCCAGCTGCTGCATATACAGCTATTGTACTACATGAGCTGCTATAGGACAGAGGACAATTACTCATTTAAATAGGCCTATTAATCCTTATAGTTTGTCATTGGGCACATAAAATGGGCTTGTATTCATTTTTTTCTGTGTGAAGTAGGCATTTTGAAATCTTTCACTGTCAAACAAGCCTGTTACACAGCCAGTGCAATCTTTAATGCTGTTTATTTATCAAACTTAATGTAATAGGATTCCTTGACATGGCACACTGATGAAGGAGTGAGGTTCATTTTCAGAATGCTGAAATAAAGCAAACATTTGGTAGCTGATATTCTTCACACTTCCTGTAATGCACAAATACATGTCCTGCCTCCACCTGCAATAACTTCTAGAGCAGCCCACAGATTTTGTAAAATGCAATGAAAAACTTGCTGTAAGACCTGTTAATCACTGAAAAGTGATCTTGCAAGCTGCAGCCGTGGTCCGGTGATTCACAGATGTGGCTGTAAACCACATGACAGACGATCTTAGTTCTTGCCGTATAAGAAGGATTAGCAGCTCCTGGATTTAGGTAAAATGGTGCATTATATATCATAACTAAGGGGCTGGTATGTGAAAACAGTTCCCTCGTGCAATGATATGCAACTGCTCTCAGTTTCCAGGGAAAACGAGATCTTTTTCAGCTCACACTGCAATAAAAAACAAACCAACATTCGCAAGTTGGTGGTTTGGGGTTTTTTTTTTAGGGAGAGAATAAAAAGTATTGCAAATCACTGTTAGCAGTACAGCAAAACTTAAAATGTTCTGTGTGATAAATGTGTGCTGTAGGTTGTGTGTCTGTGAGATGTGAAACTGCACTTTTTCTGTGTGCCAGATGCAATTACTTGCTGTGTACTAAAGCACACAAACAAAAGCACAAACCCCATTTACCCACTGTTAAGTACATTACTTTTGACAATCAAAAATAAGATGCCTGTCCAACCTCTTTCTTTCCCAAGCCCAGCATCCTCTGTCTTATAACCTGGGAGTGTTGTTATTAGAGAGATGCAAAGCCTTCAGGTGAAATTCCAGAACACAGTTCAATCAACAGATATATTAAGATAAAAAAAGAACATAATATTACAGCAGAGCACACACTCACACAAGGATTTGGGATATTTCTCAAGTGCTGTTGTTAAAAAAGCAGAACTGCAGTGTTTTTCATGGGCATAGTGACTTTTGCAAGAACAGATATACTGTTTTATAGTGTTCCCATCAATGGAGCTTTCCACTTGTAATACAGCTCGTTAGGGAGTGTGCAGGTTCATAAACCAGAATTTTACAAAAGGCAAGTGAAAAGCCACAAAGTACAGAAGTGGTTCTTATATCTGTGCAATATTTTAGTGAATCCCAGAAATGCAAAGCAAAAAAGGTCATGACAGAAGCAAGTTCTTCAAACATTGGACAAAGAATGAGCAGATCCACCCACCTTTCCCCCTTTTTGGAAGGTGTCAGCATGGGCAGAAAAACAACTTTGTAGGCAGCCAGTCCCTTCTCCATAGTGACTTGGCCAAAAGATGAATGGTAATCTAACCAACAGCAAACAAAAAAAAGAAAAAGATCCAGAATTTTTTCTAGAAACATTCTTAAGGGAGAGTAATAACTTTATTTGTTCTACCTGAAAATGAGGGAGAGAGGGCAGCTTTTCGCCAGAGCAGCCTGGTTTAAAATACAGCACTAGGCTGGGTCTGAGTGTGCCCATCTCACCTGACCAGCAGCACAGACAGGCAAGCACTGGGCTCTGAAAAACTCAGCACATCTAACTCACCCCTCCTCACTCTTCTAGACCTGGCCCTTGAAACAGAGAAGGAATTATTGAAGGAATTACTTTTTCTCTCAACCCAGACTTTTTCCAGAAAAGGAAGCTTTTTTTTCCCCAGTCAGCCCTATTTGAGAACATCAACATATGGAGCATGTTAGACATAAGGGAGAGTGCAATATGTTTTGAGAAAATTCACAGTTTTCTAACCTAGATAATGTCAGCAGAAATTTCTTTATTTGCACTGTGTATTATCAAAGCCAAGAGTAAAAAAAGGTATTTAAAAAAAAACCAAGCAAGAGGAAAAAAGTTATTTCAAAAAAAAAAAAAAACAACAAAAACTTGTTTTCGTAGAACATACAAGAATAAAAATTTGGGAAGACAAGTAAATATTTGGAGAAGAACCAAATGCCACTTCTAAATGTTTAAATTTTAATTGAATTTAAGATGTTGAAGTAAACCTTTTCTTAAGGTACGTGTCCCTAATAAATATCATTTAAGAAGATATCAGGGAAGGAGTTTGGCTTTTGCCAATCCTAACTCTAAAACACACACACAGAAAAGCACATGCATGCAGGCCCTTTAATAGAAAGTAAGGATAAATAAATTTTAAAAGTCTGTTCAGAATGCATACAATATATTTAATCCATCAAATTTATCTTAATTGTGCTTCTGTGAGCCTGAAGGAGAGAAATATAAATAGAATCTCCTGTGGGTGTGGAGCTGTAATATCTGGTTCCTCTCCTACCTCCATCTTTTCTTCATTTCTCTGTCTGTAGCTGGGAACTGCACCATGGCACTGTCCTCCTCATTCTGAAATCAACAGAAAATTTGATGTTAGACATGCCAAAACATCATGGCTGGAATACATCATATGTCAGTGAATGGGTTTTTTTGGTGGGTGCATGATGAAAGAATCCAGAAGAAAAAAAAATCAAAAGTGTGGCACCCCTCCCTTGCAAATGCCTTTTGGTGGCAGTGCTGACCACAGAGGTCACCACCACCAAGGTGTCATTTGTCATCCCTTCTGCAAAAAAACACAGCCACCAAGGCTAGCAATGAAATGGGGCTTCAAAGTCTGCAGAGAAAAATAAGCAAAGAGTTGATGAGAATGTAACGTCCTTCAGGACTCTGGGAAAACAGAAACAGAGGCTTTAAAATCCTCTAGTTTAAGGACTCTGCATCATCCCTGTATTTGTCTCTATATATTCTCATACAAAATGAAACAACTTAATGCTGGGTGATGAGTGCATGAAGTCTTGTTTTCATAGTCATGGTGTTCTGCTAGAAAAAAGGCCCATCAAAACAAAGAAACAAAACAAAGAAACAAAAGGCTTTCCTATAAACTGGTATTTCATTTTGTTAATTACTACAACAAAATAATTAAAAAGCTCCTTAAGTTCTGGATTCTTTAAAAAAACCCATATCTCAATACTAATTAGTAGTACTAATAGGGATGACACATTTGCACTGAACTATGGACTAAAATGGAGCTGTTAATTCATTGCCCTTTACTTCATAGCAAAAATTATTTCGCATTGTTTCTATCATAAGAGATTCCTTGTCTGCCACAATTCTAACCAAGGACAGAATTAAATAATGTTTTTAAGGTATTTTTCAACTTCTCTTCCAATTTTGGGTAAAACTATGAGGAAAAGAAGGATTTTTTTTTTTTAATAACCAGCAATTTTCAAATGAAATAAAATTAATATGATGTGAACGCTATGAAAGCTCGTATTAGTCCCAATTAAAAACATTAGCTAGCCTATACAAAACAAAAAATAAACCCAAACTTCACAGCAGATACAGAAACAAGGTGTTATCTTCCAGTTTCAATATCCATAAAGCTAAACCATCAACACCTCAGGTCCCAGTAGTAGCCCGTAATTACATTTTCTAAATTTGTTGTTCTGTCCTGCAGTAGCGCCATAGCAACCCAGCAGAACAAAAAGCGGGATTTATAAGGCAAGGCTGGTGAGGGAAGGCTGGTGGTGCGATGGCTGACATTGGCCATTTGTTTGGCACACAGACTCCGCGAGGACAATCAGATTTCGCTCGTTCAAACTGCCCAGAAGATGTTTGGCGCCTTGGCTTAGAAATATGTTCTTCACCTGAAGCTGTTTTTAGCTCAGCAGGTTTCTGTCCCCGAATTAGCAGAGCAGAGCTGGACTCCTGGGTGCTCTGAGCACTGATTGCTGCTGCTCTGGAGTGTTTCAGAACCAGGGTGTCTGGTTTAACTGAAACGGAGCTGCTTTGATTTGTGGCAGTCTTGGGTTTCCCTATTTCATCAGTTTTTAAAATGTTTATTCACTTAAATCTGAAGGATCTAACATATTTCCCTGGTTATTTCTCTTTTGATTGATTTGCTTATCTAAATTAATAACGACCTCTATATTACTTTCCTTAAAATTGGTCTGCAACAGATATCAACAGCTATTAACAATTAGAGAATCTCCTCTGAAATTGTACTCAGTTATTGTTTTCTAGGCCTGGATCTGGATTCATAGTACATTCCAAACAATTAATGAACTGCAAGTGGCTGTCTGCAGCAGTCAGATATCAGATTCTATTTAAACATAGTATGAAATGAAATACAGGATTAGGAGATCAATAACATAAAAAATATAAATATATAAAATTAATTAAAAGCAGTGATCACTATATATGAACACTTTCTAGCAAACCATTATATAACTATATTATGCTATTGGATTGCAGCCAAGTTATGAAATAAAATGCATTTAATCCTAAAACCCAATCAAGTCATCCTGCATAGACCCAAGAACATTAACAGTATCTCAATATTCCCGCCTTGACACTTTTTCTTAATTAGGCTCCTTTTTCACTACAATTCCAGAAAAGCATTCAAAGGAAATCATCACGATATTATGAGATGCCACACAAGGGACAGGGAAACGCTGCAAATTATTCCTTGAGAAGGAAAACAAAATGTGTTTCTGTCAAAATTATGTGTTTTCTCATGCAGTGAGGGCTTCCAAAGACGAGCTCTACCCAGGAAGCATTAATGTGGAATCTGAAATGCAGAAACTCAGTAACTATGGACAACTCCCAGGTGGCCTCTTGCCAAAATTTCTTGATGAGTATACAGAGTGCATCCAATTTGGATTTGTACCTTAGCCCTTGGGAAAGTCATTATGTATATAAGGGAGAAACAATTCTCAAGTTTAACAAGCGGGGAGACACTTGCAAAAAAGCCCTGCTAAATCTGCCCGTGTTTGTTTCCTAAGTGACTAATAGGGAATGAGCTAACACGGGGAGAAGGATTGTGTCTGCAGCCCTATCCCTGACATCAGTGGGAACCATGGCTGCAGCTCCTCTTTTCTCTTTGCCAGGGGAACTCTGGGCAGAACTCTGATTGAAACCTTGATAAAGTCCACTCAAACCGGTCCTCAGGGACTGCTTGTTTTCCTTCCCATCACCACAAAACACGTGTTTGCCTGCTCCTGAGCACCTCTCTCTCTCACTGTGATCCCAAATCCACTCCTGACACACACTGTTCTCTGGACCAGTTATTCTGTACCAGCACCTTTCTGCCCCCAGTTTTGGCAAAACTCCTCCTCACATCTTGTGATGTCTGTCATCACCTAACTGAAAAAAAACCACCTCAGCTTTAACACAAATGCAGTTATGAGTTTTGCAAAAAAGGGGTTTTGGATAATTTTAGTCCCCAGTCCATTAGGAACTATGTCTAATGTCACTGCACATGTGCCTTTCCTGCCTGGCTGTTCTGTTTCTTTATTATTTTACTGCAAAATCTTTGACTCGGAAAATGTATCATGAAAACCTGAAAAACATTGTTCTCCATAAAAACCTTAGCTGCCCTCCTAGGTCAGTGGTTAATTTCCCCTCTTCCAGCAAAGTACTTTTAATAGTGCATCTCTGTTAATTTTCCATTCCACCCTCTTACATGATCTATCCACATTTTGAGTCTTCTTCCAAAATTTTTTTTGGCTGCTAGTGGAATTATTCATTAGAAGAAACAACATTTTCCAAATAACTATCTGAAAATGTGTGCCCAAATTCATATTTAAACACACACATAGTTGACCTGATTTTTTCCTACACAGTGAGGGAAAATGCTTTACCTGAAAAAAGAGCATCCAGCTAATTTTAAAACTTTACAATTATTTTCACTGCATTCTCTTCAGTGTTCATGGAAGAGCAAATATTTGAAAAAGCACAGTAGCCTCAATAAAAAGTACCATTTATTCAGCACAATCATAACAGCACTTGGAAAAAGGTTAGGAGCAGATAATAAGATAATGGAATATCTATGAACAAAATCTCAGTTGTTTCTAATCTGTTCCTTTCCACTAGTAATTTATGGAGAAACCTATGTCGAATGGATACAATTGCCTGTAACCTCCTGTTTTGGTGGGGATAACTAAATTAAAATTTTGTTTCAGAAGTGTTTATCTTCTTATTTGCAACAGAGGTTTGATCCCAGTGGACTGGGATACTAAAGCCAAGTGGAGGTGAGTGGAATGGATGGTCTTGCTCCAGGTACACACCCGCTGGAAACTGTTGGCAAAGACTGACAAAACTGCACGCATTTAAAAAAACCCCTAAATGGACAAGTAACTGGAGAATCAATTTGACACTCTATTTTCCCTTTTCTTATTAGCCATGAAAATATTGGGGTCATTTTAGCTTCCAGAGACTTGGCTTGCTGTGGACTTTCAGGGAGAAAAGTGGAAGTAGCAGTATTAAAACTTCCAGAAACGGCATGTAAAGGATTTAGTGAAAATTCTAAGATTCTAAACCCCTTGATTTGCTGTTCTTTAGATTGCCTATTGTTTTATTGCGGATTTAAAGAAAGCATGTTGCTGAAGCACAAAGACAAATGAAGTCCCACCTTACGCAGGAGTTTTACAAAACAAACAGGGAAATCTGAGTGGATCATAAATATGTAAAAAACCCTACATAATTTGTTTGCTTTTGAGACATGCCCTGTATCAGAAGCACATTTGGTAGAATCGAGGAGTTTGGGTATAGGGTTCAGGGGAAGTGTGTGCTGGAAATGAAACGTTTGTCATTCCAGACTGACGGACTGAAAGTCCAGATGCCAATCATTAGAGGTTAACAGATGTCTCCAATTGCTTGCTGGCTCTTTATTTGGAATTTATTGTGTTTCAGAGATGGCCAGGAATGCCACGAGGTAACACCTCTTTATTGTGGTGAACTGTGCAGGTTAGCCCTGGTGAGCAGTCAGAGAAGAGGAGTGCCCCAGGAAATGGGATCAGCAGAAGTGAACAGGACACGCCACGTTCTCAGCAGAACAAATCCAGCAACAAATCCAACTCTGCTTACAAGCCTGTTATCTGCATTGCCAGGGGCAGCAACAGCCTGGGTAAACATGATTCTTTGGCAAAGATAAAAGCAAAAGTTAAAAGACTAAAACAACTGAAAAAAACCCAAAAAACCAAAAAAACCCCACCCCAGAACAGGAACTTAACGGTACCTGTCTTAGACAATCTAATGAATGTGGACTAAAATCAGAATACTGAAAACTAGGCTTAGATGGAGAAAGGAATGAGAGAATGCAATATTTTCCTTATCATACCACTTCTTCTCCTTAAAACCAGTAATTTGTACAAGGAATTTTGACAAGAAATGCATGAGAATACACCAAAACAAGAGTACTGAAGCACTACTTCCACTCCCTCTTCAGCTTCCAGATCCCTGAAGACATTTTGGAGACGCCAATGGCCTAATCCTGGCCAGTATCTGCCAGGATTTTATACGAAAATGTTTTGTGTGTTAATTTTGTATTGTAAAAGCTAATTTTTCATTATATACAGAATTATGCAGCAGAGTAGGAATATTACCTATAAAATTCTTCCAACTACATGTGAATGTGGTCGAGAAGAAAATCCCTACTAGGCAGTTAGCACAAAACTCTGTCCAACACCCAGGATGTTATAGGAAAATGATTGCTTCAAAAAACACCTATCGTTATCCATGCTGGTAATTCATGGAACAATGAAGAAAATTCTGTGCCTGGTTCCCAGCTGCCAGCTTGCAAATACCAGTCAATACCAGAGATTTCCTCTGAGATGCATCATTTGCATGTTTTTAAGCTTGTGTTGTCTTAGTAGCCAGGTTGTAAATTGGTAATATTGATAACAGTAGTAGGCTTTCTCAACTCATGTCTGAAGCATAACAATGCATTTGACATTTACATCCAACTTTAAAATCACTCCCAGAATGCTGTACAGGCCAACAAAAAGGGTGTAAGGAACCAAGTAAAACTAAACTGTCAACAAATGTTCCTCGTTTCAGATATTATTATAAGAAAAAATATCCAAGTAAGAACAGATTCTTAAATTAAAAAAAAAAAAAAAACTTAAAAAGAACCCAATCAAAAGTACGTCTTGATACTAATTTGATACAACAGGCAGCCAAGATTTGGCATGTGAGTCAAAATCTTTTGACTCTGAAAAAAATCTTTTGCGTCTGAACTTTTTGAACCGAGTACTTACTAAGTGAGAGGTCAATATGAACAAACTTGTTCCTATGGGCCCATTGACCCCACCACATTTGTTAAAATAGCCAAGAAATCTGGTTTTGCTACTTGGACCTTATCTGTGAGGACAGCTCAGTCTGGCTCCCCAGTACAAGCACTGCAAAGGCCCTGAAATGGTTCTGGAAGGTTCAGATGTCCAAACACTTCAAAACCAAAGTGGCTTTGGCCACCTCAGGCTCTAGAGCAGTGAAGGACCTGAAACTCACAATACACATTGCAAATATTAAATCCCCAGCTATCACATTGTTCTTTAACTCACAATATCTTCCTTCTAGCTGGATTAAAACCGATGTTGCCTTTTGCTTCATCTAGGAAAAAACCCACTCAGATCCAAAATCTATTTATCTGATGAAAATGGGAATAATGACTGTGTCATTAGCGAACCCAGCATATCTGAGTTGATGTTTTATGTCAATAAATTTTACAACACAAATTATGTCACAAATTTCAGTACTTTGGAGGCTGGAGTTCTCACTGATATGAACTGTAAGTCATTACAACTCTTGTGGGGAAGGGACAGGAGCCAGCATTCTCTGCCATGCTGAGTTTATTCTGTCAGCTGCAGCATATTTGAATAATTTCTTATGAGAGATAAATCACACTAAATACCCTCCAATGAGCTGTTCTGTTCTCTGTGGGAGCAGGTATCCTGGTCCTCGTGCATTCATCATTTCTCATGGCAGAGCCTGCATCTTTGATAGCGACAGCTGTTAGAAAATGTTATTGATGAGTTTTGGGTTATTGCTGTGATTATCCCTCAAGGAAAACAGAGTCACATTTTCAGCAGACTAAGCCTTGTAGACAAAAAAAGATACATATTTGTGTAAATGTTTGCATCATCTGCTCCATTACTAGATAATGACATTTAAAAATTTTTTTTTAATTTTCAGGTAATTAAAAACATTTCTTTCTCTATCCATATCCTAAGGAAACACTGTCATTCACTGTTTCCAAAGACTGTTTTGATACAGATTTCAGGAAAAAATGACATCTGAGCAAAAGCTGCAAGACATGACAGTTAAAAACAATTCTTCAATCACAAACCCCAAAATCTACTTCAGTCAAAGTACAGGAGTAGGAATTCTATTTCTCTGACTTTTTATTTCCATCCCTACCGTCATGTGCAACAATTGTTACATGATCAAAATCAAAAGTCCTGTCATGCTGACATCTTTGAGTCTTAACTACATGTAATTATATTTGAATATATTTGCTGTCAAGTTGCTGAACAAAATCATAATATTAAAGAATTTTGCAGAGCGCTGGAAAAAACAGTACTTAATTCACTGAAGTTTAATTATTTTTTTGTCAAAATGGTTTAACTGAAGCAGGGATGACTAAAATCCCACAAGAAAGACTAAATACTCTCTGTATCTTCATTAAAGGCAGAGGCTGCAACATTAATGCACACAATTATTTTCAACTGCATTTTCTTGCTGCTGTTCACTGTTTTATAGCACTTAATGGAACTCCTGGGTTTAATGACATCACTAAGAAATGCTGTTATCATAAATTTGTTTCTGCTCAGGTATTGACTCGGAATCAGCAGAATAATTTAGCAGTTAGATCTGAATCTAAATTAGAATAGGCACAGCTCTGAGCCAGGGACATTTCTGCCTGGTTTGCAGTATTTCTATAAAGAGGAAGATTTACTTGAAATAACTAGAAAAATGGTCAGGAAAGTTGACAAAATGAAAAAAAAAAAAAAGAAAGGGTGACTGAGTGGTGAACAGGTCCACAATTTATAAAATATTCATAGTAGATAAATTCAGGAAGCAGACAAATTTAGGAAGGAAATATTTGCTGGGAGGTCTTGGGCAGCAAGCTTCCAATAACAGAATTAAGAACAGGGCAAGTTGTGCTAACAAGTGTGTTAGTCTAGAGAAATACATTTTTTTCTTCCCCACAAAACTGCAGATAACAATCTCCTGCAAAGAAAAGGACATCTATGCTTAAAATGGACCGATAACACAAAATATTAATGTGTTCCAGGAAAGATCCCAAATTCTAAATTTCCTGACTCACAACATCTCTGATAACAAATTTCACCAATTATAATGCTGTGGTTTGTATTAACAGTTGATTTAAGCAGGCAGGAAAAATCTCACCATGGCATTAATTGCAGAAAATCTCTCTACTGAAGAGCATGCAAACCAATATATCTACTTAATTAAACAGATGGGTGTTTAAAGCACAAGTGCAATGTTTTCGACAAATTTACAGAAAAATATATCAGAATGTTTTACATCACATCACAGCCAGAAGTGACAAAAGGGTGTGATTCATTTTTCTTTTCCTGAAGCCAAATTTGGCTGCTAGTTCCACCTGCTCCTTGTATTCCCTGGAGCTTCAGCGAATACAAACTCCAATATTCTCCACAGAAAAACCCAAACCAAATAGCCACAGCAAGTGTTCCTACACATGCCATCTAAGAGGAAATTCTGCCCCAATGTTCTTATAGTTAATTATTAAAACCTTAATTCCTTTTTCTCCATTATTAGGATATTATTTTAATTATTTTCTTAAATACCCAATTTTACAGCAGCAAAGGATGTTTGCCCTTGAATTCAAAGCATGTTTTTCTCAAAGAAAAGAGGATAAACGGACAATTTTTAATTTCACAAGAAAAGTTGGGGTTTTTTTAAATTTGTTTGTTTACAGTTGCTGTGATTAGAAGGGGAGAGGGATTTTAATTATATACCAAGACCTATTCAGCAAACGAGAATACATTATGCCCTAAAGTTTTCTTAGTTATGCCTTTCCTTGCACCACTAGTTGCTTCTGCTGCTTGCAAATCTGCTCTACCAAGAGCTGTCAGTGCAATGCAGCCTGGGGATCCCTGTGCTGCAGCTGACAGACAACCACTCTTAGCCAGAGTTGGGCAGGATTTTCTCAGCAACGTTATTAATATGCAAATTTAGAGACTCCAGTTCGCCACCATAATCTCCTTGCTTTGATTGGCTCTTGCATTCAAAATTTTCAAGATCTGGCCAGCAACAAAGACATAGCTCAGCTTCTCATTTCTTGTTAAATGAGCAATAAACTTCAAGGTCAAATCCAGGGTGGTGTAATTACCTCGTTAACTGCAAGTACTCCTGAGTTATCATTTTAATAGTGTTTAGGAGAAGAAAGGCTGTGACCCAGAGCAGTGAGTGCCTCTGGTTCACATTTTGGCTTTAGCTAAATAAACAACACAGACCAAAGCCTCTAAATGCTTCATCTCAATCACCAGCCAGAAGTTTATTTCTGACAATAAATCTATTCTGTGGCTTGATCAGACTGCATTCAAGTCATCCATAAAAGCTGATTGACTTGAATGGTTTGGGAGAAATTTCCTCCAATAATATTCGGTGTAGAGACTTGGCTCTACATGGCATTTAATCCTCATGATGCAGCAGCACCGCTCACCACTGATATGTACTGATGACTGTTTCATTCAGTGCATTGCATTTGAAGCTATTCTTTTTAAAAAAGCATTGCTAACACATCGATTTTTCATCCCTGTGTCATGATTCTGGTCCTGCAGCCAGCGCAGCCACTCGTGAGCCGATCCCTTCAGAGGGCCCAAAGCCAGCATCACATGGAAAGTCTGGGGCTCTCACAGCTTTCTGGTGCCCTGGTACCCAGGAGAAAATGGCAAACATTTCAGTTATTGTAATCATGATCCAAATAATACAAATCAGTCACGTCAGCACTCACAGAACAAATCACAGCCCCCAAAGACCCCTTCCCACGCTGCTCTAAGGGCCCTGCATTGCAGCTTCCTCCTTTTGAGCTGCATTGGGCATTCCTTGGACACAGGGAATTATTCACATTCCTTGCTCAGAGGCCTCCTTGGCCCTTCCCACTGGGTGCTGCAGTGTTTGGGCTCGAGGTGGAGCACGGAACAACAGGCTCGCTGCTCCTGCACCAGGAACAGGTCCTTTGATAGATATCAGATAATATGTAATATTTGATTGCTCAGGCACTGTTCCATGCCAATTGAACCAGACAAACATACTTTGATTTGACAGTGCTTAGTGCAGCAAAGAACTCCTGTTAGTGAATGAATGTGGTATTTCAGATGAGATGCAGAGCATGGACTTTCCACATTCAGTGTATTTATTCCCTCCTTGTTTCACAAATCGCTGTGCATTATTTTGTTTCTGTACTCGTGATAACCTCAGTTATCAAACCATCTGAAAAAATCAAGCCATTTGAAAAACAGAAAAGTTGAAAAATCCCTGCTTTCTAACTCTTTGCATATTGCAAAACATGAGGTATTTATTACTGTGCTCATCTCTTTTGATGACATATGGGAAGAGCCAATAACAACACTGTAACATCTGAAATAATTTGAGCCCGGCACTTAAATTTGATTTTAACATCTACAAATCTTGAACAGTTAACATTAAAGACATATAAATCCCATAAAACCTCATTTAGAGGAGAAGCTACTGAGTTCACAGAACCCATTATGAACCTTAATAGTGATGTACTGTTCAGTTACACCAGACTGACTAATCCAGGCTGGGTGTGTTTTCATCACTGTGGCTTGCTGGATTTAAATAAACCATGTTAGAGATGTTATCGTGTGCACAGCTCTGCTCATAAAACCCTAGGCTGCAATAGAAACTAGTTGATATAAAGATTGTAAAGAGCAATTTATCAGCTCAGAGTACTGAACTATTAGTCTCTATTGCTGCTTGGGATTTATTTCATAATTAAGAAGAGCTTATACATCCTCTTTATTATGATCAGACAGTAAAATACCAGAAGGTCTTCCAAACAGAAATGGAATTGACAAACACATCTAAGATCCAGAGAAAATCTCTGGGTTCTACAATGAAAGTGAAATATATAACAAAGCAATTACCTTTGGAAAAATCATTGAAACAAATGTTTCCTACTTCTATTTTATTACAGCAGATTTACAAAAGAAGATGTGTCTACTCCTCATTATGCCTCACTTCAGAGTGGGGTCAGGTTTTCCCCTGCAATATTTGTAGGGACAGTTCAGTGCCAAGAGGCAGAAACACAAACTGACCATGATCTCCCTCAGCCTTCCAACAGTTCATTGTATTCCACTGCATTAAATTAGTCAATGCCTTCTCCAAGTACAAGCAAGAAAATATGAAGCAATCAAGGAGAACTCTCACAGGCAGTGTTTTGCGTACTTCTGATGCTCCTCACATAAGTCCTTATGAAAAAGTCACCGTGGCACTGTCTGACCCTTTCCCTGTCCCAGGAAGCCACGTTCCACTCCCTGTGCAGAGGAGAGGAATCACAGCTGCTGCAACAAGAGAGCCAGTCTAAGCCTTGTGCCTGCAAATAAGCACGGTTTGCTCCTTATTGATGCTTCATAACATTCAGTGATTGCACTGGATATGTCAATTACTGTAAATTAATGGCATTCTACAGCACGCTGCCGCTCTTCACTTCCCGCTCCTTTCAGCTGGGGATTCTAAACAGTCCCAAATAATAATTAAACATTTATCTGTGCAGTAGGAGTTTCTATGGGAGTCAGTCACGGTCCAGCCTCTCACGAGGGAGAGGTAATCACGAGACGTTACTCGCTGGGCAATAGTCAGGATCTGGCAGGCATTGCAGCAAACTGGTATTTGGAAAAGGACTATTTCCCCTGCTTGAGGCAGAACTATGACGTCCCTAATAGACATACACCAACTCCTGAATGGAACCATGGAATAAAAAGAAATGAAGCCAATTCAGATTTTTCAGACATGTAAATAAACTAACAGTTAATTTCACGTTCCTTCAGTTGTGCATCGCTCTTGCAATGATCCCTCTTCTCATTAACAGTCTGCCTTGTCAATACTTTTCAATACTTCAATGACTTCTCACTCTGAGTTTTCTATTTCAACACATTATCTTCCCATCTTTCAAAAATTCCATCCTAGTCTGCATTATTTTGTTGGTCAAACAACATTATAGATATTTCTTTCAATGTAAGTCTGAACAGTTAAATGTAGAAATAAGTTTTAATAATCAAAGATTAAACATGAGATAGTAAATTTACAAAATAGGATTTCCTGCATTCATTCTGAGCTAGAATTTTTTACTTATGTGGGCATTCTGGGCATAAGATGTATAGAGATATCTGCATATGATAAGAGTGGTGGCAGCCCACCTCAAATGGTCAGGAAACTTTATGTTGGCTGGTATTTAATTACTTGATTGTTCAAGTATGGAAGTTTGTAATAGATGCTAGAAGACGTGTTCATCATTATCATCCATTACTAACTCAATTTGATTTTATTTCATAAACAACTGGACAAAGACAACATTACAGTGCTGGGCTTTCATTCATTGATCCTGAAGCTCAGCGCAGCCCTCAGCTCCTACGCTCACATTACAAACAGGGAGTTACTGATAAAGGCTCAGGTGCTCCCTAATGGAAGCTCTGCCAGAAGCCAAGAGTGACCTCAGCAAGAGCCATGCCCACTCCAGTGGCTTGGGCAGCACAAGCAGATGGAAATGGATCCATCACCAGATGTCCTCCCCACTCCTCAGCAGGCACTGGGTGGAGGCAACGTCCCAGAGCAGTCCTGGACTAACGGCAGTGGCAGAAACCAAGTGTTCTGGAGATCATCCAAGAGCACAGAAAGGAAGAACTCAGTACCAGCAACATGATTTGGGCTCAGTAAGCAGGGAGATATTTTTATTTTCCTGTGAAATTTCTGTGTTTCAAAATATCTCTCAGTAAAGCACCAACACTTTGCACATCGTTTGTACAAAGTTGTGTTCTTACTGCAGCACAGCTCCCACTGATTCACTGCCGGATGAAAGATCAGCATGGACACCATAGCACAGAATATATGTCATTTTCAACACCAGAAGCAGCATCTTGATTTACCAACACCAAGTGAGTTACAAACATTAATTGATTTACACACATTAATTGATTTGGGGAAAAAAAGAAAACTGCAGCTACAGTATCAGCCTGAAGTGAATTTCCTTTTTACAGCAGATCCAAAGGTTAATTTTTCCTTTCTCATGGTAGCCAATGATAAAGAGAAAACAAAATTTATAGCCATCACAGAACCTCTGAGACGACTTTCAGAACAACCTCCCATCCCAGTGTGTTAATGTGTAATGTGGTAAACTACCTCCTCTATTCACCAAATAGAGATATTTGTCATTGAAAAGGAGGAATAATTATTTTAAAAGAAAAAAGTCTCAGCTGCTCTTGTTGTAAGGAACTTCTGAAATAAAAGAAAAATTGAATGAAAATCCAGGAGTATAAACTGCAAAAAAAGTATACTTTTAAAATACTGTCTGAGTACTTTCATTTCTGTCAGACTGCTCAGCACCCACAGGGATAATTTCCTAAAATAACTGAAGGGACTGCAGTTTCCCTTCCTTGCATGGAGCCCTGGTGGAGAATCCTTGTCACTACTTATAACACCACAAAACAATTTTAACTGGGCTTTATTTTCCTCCTTGGCACAATTGTGATCCTCAGCTGCTGCAGCCAGCAGCTGATCAGGGATCATCTATCAAAGGCTGACAGCCAAGTGTGCCTGATAACAGAAATCACAACTGCAGGAGAGTTCAACACCTAAAGCTTTACTCAAGGTGCCATAAATGCAGTTTTATTAGGGAAAAACACAGACTTAGTCAGAAGCAATCTTAATGATAATTAGGCAATAAGAAATGTGTCAACAACCCAAGAAACTCTGTTGTCAAATGACTTCATCCAGAAAGAAACACGGCGTACCTGGGCGGAGCTATTTTAGTTTATCCCTTTTACCTGAAGTGATCTCAAACCCAGGCTGACGAGAGGCTGTGGGGCCTCTCCGTGGCCCTTTTTCAATTAGATCAAAGCAAGCCACCAGCAAACCCCTTCCTTGCTCCGGGAGCCAGCAGTCCGGAGCAGTGTGGGAACTGTCCCTGCTGGAATGTGGCTCTGCTGCCACCCAGCCCCATTCCTGCACCTCCTGGCCACCGCTTCGATTTCGTCCAGTGGCTCCCAAACCAGCAGCTGGGACCTCAAGGGAGATCACAGCAGTTAAAATGGGGTCACGAACCAAATAATCCTGTATTTCACAGCCAACTGCTGCTCCACCTCTCCTTTTCATTGCTCTGCTAATGCTCAGGGCCCAGGACATCACAGCATATCTTCAGGCTCTTTAGCCACAGACTGTTTGAGATCCAGCATCAGTAAACTCACAAGGAATTCCTTCCCCAATATGCCATTTGCTAAAACAAGCCATCAAAGAACCTCAGAGGGTTTGCTGTGAAGATTATTTAATTTGCAGGAGGAAGAACCGAAAAATTATTGGCAAAGTCAGTATTGTTGGATATGCGTACCTTATGTTTTCAAAATGAAGCTGTCCAAATAAACATTTTTGTTTACATTTTTGTCATTAATGCTTACCAAAAATTTAATTGGGAGCAGGTCGTACACACTTAGGATTATGAAGCTTAAGTTCTTCAACTTAGAACTGAAAAAGTAAGGAGGAAAAATGATAATTTGAAATTGTGATGTAATTCAAGTTGGGTTTTTTAAATCAATTGTGCTAGTGCGGAAAGGCATCAATTATTGGTATTCCTCTTTTACTTACCTACATTGTCTTCTTGCCTTTGTATTTCGTTTAATCTAAGCCAGTCAATGGAAAACCCTGGTGAATTCTTTCAGCAAAAGTCCTACTCACTGTCTGTTAGAAAGTGGAAATAACCCAGGTCTGCACTTTGCTGCCCATCTGCCTCTCCCCTTCTCTCTCTTTCCTCTCTTGTTGGTCTGATTCTGCACCACCAAGCCACCTGCTCCACTTAAGCTCTGAAGTGTTCTCGTTAACTTCACTGCATTAAATGTGTATATGAAATTCGTGCATCCAAACGTGCACACTTGGAAATATACAGAAGTGACTTCCTAAGGATGGAGCATGTGTACAGATCTGGGCCTGTTTTTCCAGCAGTTATTACTCACTCCCCTTCAGGCAGAGATCCTTAACCCTTTCGTAGCATAAAACAACTCCCGTTGTTCAAACAAAGCCTCTCAGCTGCAGAGGGTGTAGCACTGATGTGACTGCAGTTCTGCTCAGGTTTTTAATCCTATTCACAATGGTGCCTCAGGAGTACCAAACAGGCAGATAAGGAATTCCCAAATTGTGCCCATGGGGCCTCAAGCTTTTCCCCCCCGAGGTCATGACAAAAGCACCACCAGCTCCAGAGGTTCAGAATGAAGCTTTTCATTTAGAGTTCAATTAACTTCAGCTCTCTAAAGGAAAGACATCAGAAAAATGTCAGCCTCTCAGTCACTGAAGGAAACCATTGCAGCAATTACTCCTTACTGGCTTAATGGATACATATTAAGCAATCAGATCTGTTTAATCCTGGACTGCTGAGAACTGATGAGGCACAGAGAGTCCCTGCAGCAACACACAAGGCCCAGGCTCACAGACAGCGAGGGAAAGCCGGCTGCAAAGCAACAGGGAGTGAACAGCTGAAGACACTTGCAACTCCTGTTTATAGCTATTTTGAAAACATTTTTCTTCCTGGTGCTGAAGAGGAAGAGTCTCAAGAGTCTTTTTTCCCTTGATTATGAAAAGGATTTGTTCACAGCTATGAATATTTGCTCACAGAGAAATAAATGGATGCCACACTCAAAAAATAAGGACTAAAGATAGACTTTTAAAAATGTCAGTTAATGCTTCTCAGTTTAACACAGACATGACAAAAACCTGGTCATATGAAAGAAACAATTATTTCTGAGCCCACCCACCTGGTGACCTGTTTCTGGAACCATGAACCCAAGATGAAGCCTGGTGTGTCTTTGAAAAGAGACTTCACTCCTGTCTCTCCCAGACACTGCTGCAGCTCTCTGTGCTTAGCAAGCATTGCTTCTGAATCTCGGTACTCTCAAACTTGCAGTGACCATAAATAACTCTTAATCAATCCCAGCACCAATCTCAAGCCTTGTCTTTTCCTTTCTGGGTTTTTTTTGGTTTGTTTTTTTTGGGGGTTCCCCCCCACCAGAATGGTGCTAATACTAATAGCTCATTCCAGTTGTCAAAGATGTAAATACAAAGTGCGTGGAGTGAGACAGAGCTCTTGAAATTTGAAACGAGAAGGAAATTTCACCAGAGATTTCTCAGCTCTGAAGAACTGGCATTTTGACCTTAATAATCCAGCACAAGTCCCCACCGTGCCTGTGGACTTCATTATTGAATAATCTGAGCCTTAAATGGGGATACATTTCTGTATCTGAAAGAGAAAACAACCTGATGTGATTGAGTGATTTGGAGGTGAGATATAATGGTGCAGCATTTTTTTAAAAGTTTTTCCAATTCTATTAAGTAATGAATTCCTTAATTCTAGCAAGAATGAGAGGTGTAAAAATACCAACTGAATGTGGAAAAGGTGGGTTGTCAGAGCCTTCTTCAGGAAGCATATTCATTCACTGCTACAAAGGAAAATCTGTCTTTGTTGTGGAAGTTAGCAGCAATAAGCTGTGACAAGATTAATGAAAACATTCAAGTCCCTATTCCCAAACATGCCTGGCAGAAACATGTTCTGTCTTTCCCAGTGATGCTGCATCTATCAACTCTCAGAACAATTTGTCTTCACGGGTTTCATTTGCTATGCTCTTCAAGGACAGAGCCAGTGTGTTCCAAAAAACTCCAAAATTTATTCCAGAAAACTTTATTTATTTTTATTCTGTTTCCTCTGTGCTGGTATGACTGATGTCCTTTCTTCCAGAGACTTTCCATGAGACCAAGTTACACAAATTCAAATTCAAATTGCAACAAATGTCAGAAATGGGCCTGAATATTAATCATCATTGGGTCTTGCAGGCATCATTTGAAAACTGGAAAGATTGAAGAAATGAACAGAAAATTGTGGAAATTGTGTGAATTGTATTTTCTGAGGACTGCTTTGTTACAGATGCTTATTTTGCCCTTTTCTGATTTATCAGTGTAGTTCTCCTAAGAGAGAAATGCTACATGGCCTGGTGCAGTTTTGCTTTAATCACCAAACTTTATAGGGCTCTCTTCCAGTAACAAGAATCTCTGGAAGAACCACCAAGGGTAAAGTAAACTCCAAGAACTGCACATAGGAAAAATCAAAACAGCAGAAAGATACAGCACCTGAAGTAAGAAATATGCTTATTTTTGCCTACTTTCTTCGTTTTGTAGGGTCCTGGAGATTTTTAAATCAGTTTTCCCATCTTTCTTCTCCTTTAGTCGATTTGTATTTGTCCTTCACACCATGGTTCCACTATCCCAAAGTTTTCCAGCTGGCAGTGAAACACAGTAAATCTTCTTTTGCCAGCACAACCCTCTGAATTCAAATACATACATTCTGCAGATGCCAAAAGGGGCATAAATGGATTGATCCTGCTACAGAATCTATTGAACATTCCAGGTTCCTCTGTATTTAGGTATTACACACACAGTGGGATTGGCTGATGCGGATGGAAAGCAGAGACTTCATTTACGTACAATTTGTGATTCTTTCCAGGCTGCTGGAAATTAAATCACATCAAATTTAATCACGTCAATTCTCAGAAAGTGTTTTTCATGCTCAAATGTTACATGCTGAGAAATTATGGGATAGGAAAATGGTACAGCACAAACTTTACAAGGCAAGTGGTTATCCTCCCAAATTAAACCCGGGACGTTTGCTTAAGGGACAGAAGAAGTAACATTTCAGCTCAAGCCTATATTTGAAATATAAATTAAACTAATAAATTCCCAGAAACTTTCCAGGTTAATACTGAAGAAAAAACTTAACCCTCAGCCACTTATAAAGCCACTATTTGTTCTTAACTTACATGCTGCTAAGGCTACAGACAAAGTAGAGAATTTTATAAACTAACACAAGAGATGGTTTCAGCTTTTTAAAACAACAAACAACATTTTGGCTTGTAGTTCTAAATAAAATCCACATTTATAGAAATATGCTGAGCAATTTATGCTATTTTTTCTAGCTGTCCATCTCACACCCATACCTTTGTTCTATTCCAAAGGAAGTCATGGCTATACCAAGTAGATGACCTACCCAACGTGTAACTAAGATTTTATCCGACTAAACACTTACTTGTCACTCTTACTATCACCCTGAAACACATACAATTAGTTGAGGTTGAGCTTTTACTGCATACCAGTCTTTAAAAAAGCAAGAACTTCTTCCCAGCAAAGTGTTCCTCTTACATAGCATTAGTCTACCACCCGGCTGATCATAAAAATCAAAATGGAGGTGGGAAAAAAGTAAAAGGGTTTTATTTTTAAGTGTTTCTAATCCCTTGTTCAATTATTTCATATTGCAATATGGACTGTGATTTGAGAAATATATCTCTTCCTACAAAAGTTACTGAACTTGCATTTTTATTTATTTAACATTAAAACTATTTTGAAAACCTTCAGTGATTTTAGTTACATTATGTTTGCATTACACCATTTACAGACTAAGACAATTTTATGAATTAGCTTGTAAGTAGTGGAAAAACTGCTGTTCAAGCACCTGATAAAGGCGATTCTGATCGAAACTCTCCTTTCTGAAGTAAATAGAATTCACTGCACCTGTGAATTAATTCCCTACTTCAGTGAAGTATTTCTTCTTAGCCAGAGAAAAAGTGGTTATTGAGATAACTAAGGGTAAAAATACATCAGCAGAGAGATTGTATTACTGACAAGAAATCCTTCCATGGTGGCCGAGTTAAAAGCGCCTCAGAATTGTGTCCTTGAGACAATGAAGGTCACCTGCACACTGGGTTGCATTAATAAGGCTGCTGAACAAAGCAGGAGGCTGAGCAGAAAGGTTCCTGTGGCTCTGCTGCACTCATAAAGCCTCATGTGTGGAAATAAGTCCACCCTAGGGCTCCCTGGAACAAGGCAGACATTGAAATGCTGCGGGAAATCCACGGAAAGGCCACAAAGTCCACAAAATCCACAGAAAGGCTGAGAGGAGTGGGGGCAGTCAGAACCTGGGTTTCAGTCGGGCTGTGAAATGGCTGCGTTTGGAGATGCTGAAAGACTCACAGATGAGGGGCTGAGAAAGCTGCTGAGTTTGAAGTGTGCCCTGTGCTGAGCAGGGTTAGAAGAGATGATGAATAAATCATTTTGCGGTGATTCATTCTCTTTTAAAATAGTTACTTAGGAAGTTACCTAAATCACACTGACTTAGAAGCCAGATAGAACCAGAGTTTCTGCTGTTTAAAAGCCAGCTCCCTACCAGACACAAAAAACTGCATCCCTTGACTGAAGAATTAGCCTGGATTTTGCACCTGTGTAGGCAGACCTTTCATTATCACCATTATTATGCCTGCCTTCACCCAGCACACAACCCCACAGCAGGCAATGTCCACTTGAATGTTGGGGTAGTCACTGTGGGGTGGAAGGATTTCAGCTCATCCTAATTCAGCACTTCTCATTTGGGGTTAGAACATCACACTTAAATAACATTTTAGACCAAAATCCTAAATGCCAGTTGTCTGTCAGTAACACAATGTCCCACTGAAACAGTAATTTGCATGGATCTTTCTATAACTTCTTATTTACTAACACTAAGCTTGTCAAAGTAGTATCTGCCACTGCAGGAGCCTAACAGGAATGAGTTTGTTTATTGTGAATGCCATCCAGTTCAAACCCAGTCATATCTGTTTATCAAGACCTAATCCAACCCACCTGAATAAATTCTCCTGGGGGTGCAGCACCATAACCAAACTGATCACCTTGCTTTAATGGAAGAGTTTAGCAGGCTCGTGCTCTCCCCAGTGAGGGACTGCCATAGCAAGATCCCATCCTTCAGCACAGGACTGAAAAGAAAAATTTCTCTTCCTTTCTTCACCCTGGGGAAAATTACTGTGAAAGACAGTCAGCTCTCAGAGATGCTGTTGGAAAGAAGTGTCTAAAAACTTTTACAGAACTTGGGCTAAAGAACCACTGTGACAAGTGACATCTTTATCATGCCCTGCTGCTTCCAAATTTAACCTCCAAGCCTCAGGGGCGCGTGGTATCATCCCAAACAATCCATGTCATTTATGCAAGATAAAGGAATATGCTCCTAAATGAAGGCAGGAATCTATTATTAGTCTAATTAAAGTCTTATTAGTTGAACTGATGATCGTTGTTAGTCACACAGCTTGTTTCTAATAAAGACAGTTAAACCTGGCATTTACAAACTTTCTGAGATATACCTTTTTCTCTGATATTTCTCTGCTCTCTCTAGGGTTCTACAATCCTCTCCTTTCTTTGCTTTTCTTTCTGTACTCTCCTAACTTCACATCTTATGGGGTTGGGTTACCTCAAGGAGAAAGAGGGACAATTTATCAGCATCCCACGTTCTCTGTCAGGAGTGTGATGTTCATCATCTATTCCACCTTGCTCCTGGGTGTGCTTGGGGTCAGTTTTAGCATTACTTCTAACACAGCACCTACTGCCTCCCTTGTCATGGGTTCACAATTCCATACCATGTGTGAATTTACTGTATTTTAATGTTATCTCTGCTATCCCTAAAACTGATTTTAACATCTCTCAAGGTCACACTAATTTAATGACCACTGATGAGTTATTTACACCTCTGATACCTGCAGTATCCTGCCGTGCTTGTACTTTCGAGACCTGTGCTATCATTCTGGATTTGTGCATTTCAGTAACCTCTGCTGCATCCTTCAAGCTGTGGGTTTGTGATAAGTGAGGTTTTATTAGCACAGGCTAATCATACATATATCTTTGCTCAAGGGCAGTAATAGTTCAGTCTTCAAATATGATATATTTGAATAGAGACACATCCAAACACGGTACTCTGGTAGCAACTTGCTGCACCAGTAGCTGCCGGCTGCTGCAATATCTCCAGTGTGATGTTGGAGTTGGCTGACAATAACATTAGTGCTGACAAAGAGCACTAAGGAAATTCTCCGCAAGGTGAGGATTTTCTAATTGTAATCCACGTTTTTGTACTCCATTAATATGAATTCATTGAATCTGGGGACCGCCTTCATAAACAAATGCCAAAAACACCAACAAGCATTACTCCAGAGGGATTCTTTCTAAAACTCGATATGTTGAGGGATTCAGATGAGAATAGTGTGCAGGCAAATGTTGAGATACAAGCCATCTTAAACAAATAGAGCATTCAAAGACATATTTGGTTTTAGATGAAGTCTGTACTCCTTTCCAGATACATCACCTGTGACACAGATTCTGGGTCACCTCAATATATACAAAATAGTGATAGATGCAGTTGGAGGGATGGTTATAAAATACCCCTTTGAGATGACTGGTCTGGTTATTCCCAGTGTCAGGACACACTGGGCATTGTTGGCTGGAGGAGATGCTGCCAAAAAGGCCATGGGACTGTTGGGTTCAGGATCCTGAGGGCGAAGGAAAGCAAACACCAAGATCATCACGCCAGGCTTGGAGATCTGCTGTGCAGTTTCTTCTCAAAGCACGGTTACCTTCAAAGCTAAGAAGAGGCCAAGCTGCTGCTGGTGAATATTCTCAGATTCATTACCCCAGCCTTTTCCTGACGCTCTCAGAAAATTCAGTTTATTTTGTTTTGGCTCTGAGCAGGTAGCATGCATACGGGACAGGTTCACATGCTGCAGCTGACAACCTGCAACTTGTCAGAGAACATATGAGCACACCAGAAGTTTCATCTCTGCACCAGAAAAGTTCTATCAAATTCTGGCAGAAGCCAAGCTGTAAATTGAACAAATATTTGCCAGACTTCAATCACAATGGACAGAAGTGACATTTGGCAAGTTGAAGTTTATTTGGTATATAACTTCCAAAAAAAGGCTAGCAACAAATAATGTCAAGAAAATATTAAACATAAGGACAGGTTTACTTTAAATTTTGCCTGAGATTCCAAACAGAACTCGGAAGGCCTTTTTGGATCCCAGGTGCTATGCTGAGATCAGCAGCAACAACAGCTCTGTGATTGAGTTCAGCAAGTGCATTACATGTGGAGGCACAAAGATGCAGCTGCAGGACTGTGCTGATGGATAACAGTGAATGAAATTCTGGCATGAAGGATAAAACCACACAGAGGAACCTACAGATAGAAAGAAGAGACGTGGTAGGGTGACAAACCAGGAAAATGAATTGACATTTATCATTTGCAGAATATAAAACCTGATTATCAGAGATGCAGCTACAGGTTAGAAAGAAAGGAAACCATGACTTACACAGAAATATTTAGCAGTACAGACGAAAACAAATATTTCATTTTGAAAGGCTGTGTACAAAAGGGCAGGATCTGAATGTAGAAGGTATCTTTACAATGTAGATATGTGAATACAGGCAGATTGCAGGGAACAAAGTGAAGGAGTAGCAAAGTAACATTGTGGAGGATGGGAGATGGCAGGAGAATGCAACAAATAGTTCAAGTTTTATTGTATTCAAATTCTCCTGCCTTAGAAAATGTATGAGTAAACCAGAAAAAGTTTACTGCTAGAGTCAAAAATGAGAAAACAAGACTGCAAAAATATTAGGTTTTTTTTTTTTTTTAAAAACAGATCCTATAAAAGCAATCGATAAGGGATCAGAGGACAAGAATAAAAATAGCAACATGAAAGGAAGAGCATGACCTAGGTTGACATCATTCTATTCAGTGTTGCTATAAACTTTAGTGAAGACTGGAGAGGCTGGGAGAGAGCTGAGGATTGCTGAGAAACGATACAAGAATGAGTCACAGCAGATAAGCAGCCAACCATAAGGGAACAGGGCAGAAAATGTATGGGAAATGATAATGCAAATGGAAATGAACCACTTTGTCAGTGGGTAGCTGGCAGTGAATTAAGAGGTGGCCTGACACAGAAATTACTTAAGAAATGCTCAACATTTCAATTCAATCACAAAAAGCAAATTTATCGGAAGAAATGTGCAAATGTGAACAATGAGATTCAAGTTGAACTGCAAGGCACTGGTGTAGAGCAGCTGTAAACATTGCAAGGCTGTAAACACTGAGACACAGACATTGTCCTTGTTTGGAGAAATGTAGCACCCGATATAAATTCTCTACAAGAGAAGTCTCTCGGAGTTCAGCAGAACTGAGTGGGCTCTGCCATTTTTAACTGTTATGTTAATTTGTATATATTTTATAAAGCAACAATTCCAGGCTAAACATCAAGTTTGCTACAAGATTTTTGTTTGGTGACAATTCTCCTTTCTGCAAAGGCAAGAAGTGAGAGGAAGAAAAATGGAGGAAGAAGTTATTCCCATGTCTTATCCAACAGCTCTATTGAGTGGTTTTCTACACAGAATTTGCAAGAGGGATTTGTCCCAGGTAAATTCCTTAAAGATTAACAATGAGAAGAGTTGTCAGTACCTTATCTTTTTCATATCACCCACCTAATCTCTTCAAGGCTTTTTCAAAATGAGCTATTCCCTTCAAATATGAATTCAGATACATAAACCAAGCTTGTCATCCCAGAACAATGATCCTCTTGCACCGAATTGTTTTGCTTTGGGGTTTTTTAAAGTATATCTTCCAAGTAGTGCCACGCTCTTCCATCACTCATCAAAGATCACTAATCTCTGTGAGAAGCACCTGTACAGGAGGCCAGCAAGGTCCACGTTCAACTCCTACATCCCTTCCGACCTTTAAGGAGAGGGAGTGGAATAGTTCAGCTGGAAGAGATATACAACAATCCAGTTCCAAGTGCCTCACCCTTCATGGCTTCACATTTAATAAGCAAATAACGTTTTGTATTCTTTTTATTGGTGTGAACTTACCCAATCAAGTGAGTTACCCAATTGAATTAACTAAGGAATCTGGAGCAAGAAGTGAGGACTGACTCCAGGTAACATCTAACTCCTTTCCAACTGAGCCCCATTGAAGAAATGGAGAAAATGTGAAAATTCATCCTAAACCAGCCCAAATTTGTAACTTCCAGTTCCATTATACTCGGTTTTGAAGCCCATTAATGTATTGCTGAAGTTAATCATTCTTGTGACCACAAGGAAGAAAACCAATACAAAAACTGATCCATTCATCGGTGTTCCCAAGGATTCCCTCTTGTGTGGATTAAACAGTGGTGAGAACACTCTCCATTATGGTTTTTGCAGTTCTGTGTGTGCACATTTCCTGTTCCCCCTCTGCCACAGTTGTTCTTCAGTGTTTCCCCTATATCAGCACTACCTTTGGCACCCCGTTCCTGAGAATTCTGTGTACACAAAGCCAATATGCAAGGAAGATAAACCAGTTAGTCCTCAAATGGTTTTCAGTAGGCTTTAGGGACTTCCTAATTCTATATGCTCATTTCTGCTCTCGCAGAACACGATTAAAAATCACCAACAGGGGGAAAAAGTACAATAAATCTCTTTGGGGTTCCTGTGCAGTGAGTGCATGGTCAGTAAGCTGAGTGTGTGTGCACTCTGCCTCTGTTCTGCTGCTCCTCTGCAAACCCCACCTGGTAACAACACCAGGATGTCAACTGGCTGCTTCTCAGGTAAACCACAGGAAATTTTATTTAAGCTGCCTTGGAGTGATGGAAGGCTGGAACAACCCAGTCTGGATGTGACCCTGGTGTTCTTTCTGGACTTTAATCTAAACAGCTGAATAGTAAATAAATGCTTAGATTTTTAAGTGGATTTAAATGCATGATCCACTAATATTCACAGAACTCAGTCAACTAAATCCACAAGTGGCAGCTGAAAAATATTATTATTAAACAAAGCTGAATATTATGTATGCAGAAGACTATAAAACCAACTACATTTATTTTTTTTCCTCTCTTTTCATAAAGCTACACAGTCCTTCAGCTTCAGAGCTGCCATTCACATCTCCAGACCAATAACCAGGAGGGTCTGTGCTTTCAAAGGCTTTGTTCTAATGTTCTCCAACAATTCTAGCATGCAAATGTCTTTCTTAACTACACTTGCTTTATGCAGCCATAAGAGAGCTTTGCCATGTCTGACTTCATTAAGTGTCACAGGATGGCTCCAGGCATTTAGCAAGGTCAGTTAATGAAATAACTGCCATATGCTAATAACAGCAAAGCAGACTCGACCTACCACAGCAGGACTGAATTAAACAGCTCAAGGCAACATCGATCATTTTATCTGTCTGCCTGAGATTCCTCTTCTCACCCAAAATTAAACATATACACCCTCAGTAGCCTTTAGACCTCTGTGCTACTTGTTTACTACTTTATTTTACTAAATTTCTCCTTCCAGCTTAGGCAGAACCTGTGATTTTAAGAAAGGTCCATCACATTGAATAGGTTTTGTGTTTAATTTCCTTTCTTGCTTATAAACTTTATCAGGAAACTGATTATTTCCATGGCATTCAGCACTGTACAAAAGGTGCCAGCTTTTCATCTGGAATATCTCTTGCTCTGCCAATGACACCTGCATTTATTTTGTATCTCCTTTCACAGCATTTTGAAGGATAACACAGTCAGCTCAATTTATGCCTTGGTTCTCAAGACACGGGGTAAGAATGCAATAAACATAACTTAGACTCAAGTGCAAACAAAGCAGGACAGAACAGATGAATTTCCTACATTTCATCATTCCTTAATCAGTGCAGGTTTGTAAGCAGAAATCATCTTACTGAAAAAAGGAACATATCTTTTTAAATCATGTGTGTTGTGCACTAAAGGATCTCTCTAACCCTTTTCAAGTGCCTGATACCATCCTTGCCCTGTTGGATAATCAGTGTTACAAAGGTATCAGACCTCTGCAATAGATTACTGCACATTGTTTCTATAAAACCATCCCACGTCTGATCCACAGGAGCCGGGAAAGAATCTCTGTGGTTTCTCATCGCCTGTGCCTTGGCACATTTCCATTCTACTTCAGACCATCCAGCAATGGATTCCTTTTCTGCCTCATTCTTATTCTGTTTACTTTCACCTTCATGTTTTGAGCTGCCCCACTAGCCCCCTGTGCTCACACATTCCCTTACGGACAGCCTTGTACAACCCAGCAAATACTTCTAAAACATCTTCAGCACGAGTGTTAAGTCTTTGTAGCACAGCAGCAGCACCATTGTTAGAAAAGGATGGAGATCAAGCCATGGAATACATCTTACTTTGAACTGAATTAAAAATGAGCTGGGGGCTGGAATCAGCAAACCTTGATTTTCTGTGTTGAACTAATGCCAAAGGAGAAAGTCATGATTTTACCAGGCATGTTTTTTCCTTAGACCAAACAATAATTTGACTCCCATCTCCTGTTACACACAAAGGATTATTCCAAGCTGTGAAAAGGAAAAGCCTGAAGACATTGAAGAACTCCAAAACAAACATCTAAAAATGTAGGGCAAAAAACAAAGCCAAAGTTGATACATTACAGTCAAAGATAAAGTTTTACAACTTTTATTTGTCAGCAAGTCTATTGTGATTTTTTGATTGGTCAGACTGATTAAATACAAATAATGCATTTAACAAATCCAAGCCCTTTGCTCTATTAAACACAAAATATGATATAACTGACCTTAGTAGAAACTTAAATACACATGAACTTGATTTTACTCAGGCTTCAAGCAACCCTTGTTCTTTCTTATGCAGTTTGTGCTGATGAATTGCTGTTTCTGCTGAGGGGTAGTTCACAGACAAACGTGGGAACCACATCAGAAGTAAAGCAATAGTGACATTAGAGGAAAGGCCCCCATAACCTCACCTGTGAAGGAAGAGCACTTGGGTTCCCAGTTTCTGGTCAGGGATTTTGAACAAAGAGCTAAGAAACAGATGGTGAAGCAACTCCAGAGCTGCCTGGCTGCTCTCTCCCCTGCTGTAGCAACAAGCTCGTGCACAGCCAGACAACAAACTTGTAAAGGGAAGAAAACTGCAGAAAAGCAGATAAAAGGGGGGAAAACATAACTTATTTTACCACTGCACTGAATTTACCCTCCTGCAATGCCTGTCCACTTCTGAATCGCACTTCTTAGAGCAGATCCTGTATTATTTTCTCTTCTGACCACAAGCAAAGCTACTAAAACCATGTTCATTTAGGACTTAAATAGCAATTTGAAAAATACCTCTATTACAGACAGACAGACAGACAGACAGACAAGGGCCCATCTTTTTTGGATGTGCATCTGTTCATTCTGAAACTGCCAACAAGTGCTGAGTCTAGAATTTTCCATGCTCTTCAGAGTTTGGCTTTCTTTTTTTCTAGTTTTAATCACTGTCTATGAATATTTTGTTTTACAAACAAAATGTTTTCAAGATTTACGTAATAGTTTCTCTCACAGCTGACCAACATGTGGTTTTCCAGGGAAATAATTTTCTGATAAAACTGGATGCAAAGCAGTCATAAACACAAACATGGAAACAGTTGTATTTTCACTAGTTTCATCTGCTAAAGCAGCAGGTCATAACTGTTTGACAAAGTAAAGGAATGATAGAATGAACCATACTGATTCCAGGTAACGAACACAATAGTTTAAAAAGTGCTTTCCTCCTTTGCTTGCCTCTGGAGCTCCACTAGCTGATACTACACATCAGTTCTGCACAGAACACTGAACACAGAGCTCAGCTTTCCATACGTGAGATATTTGCTCTCATATCTCAATATTCTCCCTGCAAGAGTCAGTGTTGTGGCAATTTGACAGTATCAAATTCCCTGGGAAGGTTCTGGGTTTATCTCCAACAAGCTAAAGGCCCCCAAACTCAGTTAAACTTGCACACAACATCTGAAGCCTGAATAGCGACCTTAAGTTTTACCTGCAGATCGTTACCTGTAAACTTCATTTATTGCACCACCAAGCAAATTATTCTCCTTCTTGAGGCCAAATATCCTGCTGTGACACAGACCAGGAGTGCCCCTTCACACTAAATGTAATCCAGAATAAATGCAGGCTGTCATTAATGGGCAGCTGTAACCCCCTGCAGGTGCCAGCCAGGTCAGGGGGATTTAATGACCTTGTGCCCACATGGGAAGGGAAGGGAATGGAATCTGTGGCTGGACATCAGGCTGTCACTGGCTTAGACATTTTGGGCAGGAACCACAACAAAGCACAAAACATTTTTGTTTTTTCAGTCAGTTCAAGGCACCTGTTTTTTTCTGTTGTGCATGCACTTAATATTTAAACTGCCTAAAGACCAAAGATATCTCAGATCTGAATATTCTGACATGCAGAGACAAATTTATGGTGTTGTCTATGGAGATAACCAGCAAGGTTACTGCTTGAATTTGAGTGATACTCTGGTGATATTGAGATTTTTTTTTCTGAAGCAGTTGTCAGATCCATAAAATATACTTCTGTCCACTGCTGAATGCCATTTTTACTTTATACTGAAGAGTACTTGCAGCTTTTTCTACAGTAAAATCATCTTTCTAAATCACTTGGCTTTCTCTTTCAGAAGCTGATGGTGTGGAATCAGTTACACCCACACTGTACAAACTGGTGCTTCCCTCTGCCCCTGGAATATCTGCCAAGCTGCTCCCAGGTCCCCCATGCCAGGTGCTCCAAGAGAGTCAGGAAACAAGAGAAGCCAAGAGGGAAACCTGAAGGTGTATTTGCTCATGTTCTTGTTAAGAAGCTGTCGTGTCATGAAGGGCAGGAAAGCAGCGCTGTGAGAGCCTGGCAAGGCAGCTGCACTGTGCCTGGGGTAAGCACTCACATTAATAACAGTGCCTGGAAACCTTGGAGAGAGGAGAGACTTTCTCAAAGCTTCTTGTGGGAGCAGGGGTGTGAGTGGTGCAGCTGCTAAAGAGCAGGAACCTCTCCAGAGCAGGCAGGGCGGCTGCAGTGCCAGCGGCTCTCACACACGGCTCCAGCGGCTCTCACACACGGCTCCAGGAGCTCTCACACGGCTCCAGGAGCTCTCATACGGCTCCAGCGGCTCTCACACGGCTCCAGGAGCTCTCACACGGCTCCAGGAGCTCTCACACGGCTCCAACGGCTCTCACACGGCTCCAGGAGCTCTCACACGGCTCCAGCGGCTCTCACGCGGCTCCAGGAGCTCTCACACGGCTCCAGGAGCTCTCACACGGCTCCAGCGGCTCTCACACGGCTCCAGGAGCTCTCTCACACGGCTCCAGCGGCTCTCACACGGCTCCAAGGGCTCTCACACGGCTCCAGGAGCTCTCACAAGGCTCCAGCGGCTCTCACACGGCTCCAGCTCACGGGAGCTCTCCTGCCCAGCAAAAGACGTGGCACAGCCTAGCAGCTGCAAGGGGCTAATCTGTAAATGAGTTTTTCCTGCAGCAAGCAGCCTCTTGTTCAGCAGTCTCTCCAGATGAAGTCAAAGATTTGACACTACTTTTGTATTTAGGAAAGCCGAGTTAGTTTTCCCAGGTTATCCTCTTTTTTTTCTTTCTTTCCTTAAAGAAGATATTTATCAGTAATTGTCTTTCACTGAGCAGTTACACATTACAAATTATTTTATCAAGCTATCAAGTTTGTATCAAGTAGGATACACGGACCAGTATTCATTAGTGACCTCTGGAAACTGAACCCACTCTTGGCTGAAGGGTTCCCAAATAAACCTGTACTTGATGTGGAAAGAAAGTCCAGGAAAATCTTTTTGAAGCAATTTAATTATTCTAGCAAAAACGGTTCACATGAATAACGCTATTTCACCTCAATTTAATTAAATATTTGGTATGACAAATCCCCGTGAAAAAGGTTTGCCATACAAATGCTAATTATGCTGCACTTTAAACATTTACATTCTCCCTATGAAAAAGTGATTTTTTTTTCCCTCAGAATATCAAAAGTGAATGTATATTATAACACACGATTAGAAGTCAGACCTTTACTGAAATATAAAGGAAGTCACACATGATGGAATAATATTTTTGGCGGGAGTTCTCTGGATCAAAGCATCAAGTCTTTGTTCACTCACTGGGAGCTCACACAGCCTATACAGATATCCTGATTTAAGCAACCCCTGCTCATGAGAGAAATGTTCAGCGTGGCTGATAAACTGGCCTAAAAAGCCAACTGCAACAGAGCAGTCTCACAGGCTTTAGACTTCGCAGCAGTCAACACCCAGGAAATAATTCCGACAAACCAAAGTTACATCTTCTAGTTCAGACATAAACTCGTGGTAAACCCCACTGTTCTGTATTCTTTCCCTGCAATGAAGCAGATGAGTGGTTTGAGTTTAGAAGAGATGGGGATTCAGAATGATCTACAAGTGACCTCTTGGTTCTGACTGATTGACATTGAAGGGAATGGACTCTGCTGTGGGCTGGGACCCTCAGAGTGACCCCAGTTTGACAGAAGAGTTAGAACACAAAAGGGGAAAAAAAAAAAAAAGAAACTAAACAACAACCCCCAAACTCCCTGAAGCAAAACGCCTGTTTGTTCAGCGAAGTCAGAACTTAATCAACACAATTTTTTCCTTGCTTATTATTCTTTCAAAATAAAGGAAAAGCTTCAACTTGCAAAGAAAAGGGTACAGTTGAAGTGTTTGTGTGCTTTGCTGTGTGCTGTTAAAGCAGCACAGAGACAGAGATTAGCGTACAGATAACCCTCCGCTATCAGAGATTGGCATTCTGATAACCCTCCGCTATCAGAGACTGGCATTCTGATAACACACGCTCCAACACAGTTCCACTAAAGTTACCAGCAGGACTTCTCCAAGATCCTTGTGCTTGATCCTGGAGGCCAGCACACCCCCCAATGCAGGAATACAAATAATCCCTGTTTTATGGATAAAGAAGAGAGCATCATGCAGGAGTGAGCCCGAGATGTTTTCCATCTCCTTTAAAATCTCTCTTGCCTATTGGACAAGGCACAGGCAGCTAATCCATTTCCCAAAAATAATTCCAGTGCTTGAGCATTTGCTCTCAGAGCACCCAAACTGGGGCAAGATTTACACAAAATTATCCACTACTGAAGACTCAAAGCAGAGGTTTCAGGAACACCTGCAAGCTTATCCAATTAACAGAGATTAATGGGGCTGCTCCTTGAGTGACATCACAGCAGAGCACGAATTCCTACTAACTTTAGATCTGTCCATGAATGATTTATCCTGAATTATTATGCTTTCTGTGTTATTCAATTTGAATTTATTTTCTGAAGAGGCAAGTAATTAATTCAGAGCCCATTAAAAAACAATACAAACCAGTAACAGGTTTGTAGTAAACAACTTTTACCTTGTCTTACAGACAGAGTTCAGTTACTGCTTCTATTTCCTGGACACCTTTTAAGTTTTATATAAAATTTTCTCTCTAAGCTATATGCTTCCTTTCAATAAAAATATTCTTTGTACAGTCTTATAAAACTTGAATTATCACAAGTTTCAATAACCACTTTGCTCAGGAGAGGTGCAGGGAACAGACTCTTGTGCCACTGACTGGTGTGAGAGGTTGAATTTTAGCTCAATGTCACGATTGGTTCAGAGACTGTTTGATGGTGGAGATAGGGCTTTGTCAGATCCCAAATTCAATTAACTAGCAGTGATTAATTCTCAGGGTAAGGAATCCAAAAGCTTAGTTTGTAATACCCTGATACACATTAGAAATCATTATTGCAACATTTTATTATACTTCTCAGTCTGAGAAATACTAGGTTGTCCTTAATATTGCTGTTCTGCTCATTTTAATTAAAAAGCATGCACCTGCTGATAAACAGAAAATGCCTCCTCATCACTCAGAACAAGTAACCTAAATGATGCTTTATGTGAGGTTTGGCTGTAACACTGGGTTTTAAACCATGAAGGGGCACTGATTGATACTTGCACTGTAATGGCAATTTTAATCTGAAATATATCTTTGAAGTTGATAACATAAGTATGGGTTATGAAATTATTTGAAACATCTCTTGTCTAAAAAGTATGAGCTGAATTTCCATACCAACACATCCAGTTCCATAATTACATGTGTCTGAGGGCAAGAGATTTGTATCCAGAAAGACACTCTTATTTCTCAAACACAAATGATTAATTTTAATCCCAGGATCTAATTATATTTGAGTCACCTGAGTGGAGGGTTGTGTGTGTACACACATTGTTGCCTGGTAAACAGATATGATGCACCAAGGATTTAAGAATTTGCTCTGACAAAGTAATTTCTCTCATTTTCCTCCAGAAACAGGTTTTTAATAAGGACATTTTTAGGGTGCTAGAGAGCCATCCTAGAGACTGTGAGATGCTGCCACATAAAATTTACTTCCTAATCAAAATAAGGGAGACTTGTCTAGCTGCAAAATTCAGTTCTTACTGCAGGGCTGCTCTCTGAGTCTGGGATTGCCCCAACTCAGGAGCAGCACCTTGCACTTGGGTCTCATTAGGTTCACCTGGGCCCATTTCTCAAGCTTTCCACTCACAATATCTAATTTCAGCTAATTATCCCACCACAAAGCCTGCAACAGCAGCAGTGTCATGTACTTTAATCAATCCTATCGATCCAGATTTTCTGTCTAAAGTCTAAGAGGAGGAAAGTGCAGCCCAAACCCTTTTTATGCTTCGTGCTCAGCTCAGTGTTGTTGTATGGTGCCACATGTGTAGGAATAAAAGTAAACTAAGAGTTTTCCCTCTCATTTGCTTGAGGTACAGGCACTGTCTTTTCATAGGTAAAATATCAAGAGGAATATATGGTTGCCATAACAACAGCACTAAATAATATTGAGGGGAAAAAAGTCCTTCACAAATGTTTTCAAGCGATAAGCTAATTTAAAAATGTTCACAGAGAGCATTTGAAAAATAAGATATGCTGGGATATGAGCATAAAACTACAGAAGTGTTACTATAGTAACCCGTGCTGTAGAGTACTGTTCCTGCAGTGTGTTCCTGAGCAGATAAATCACCCTCATTAACAGGAGGTGCATCTCTGCAGTCAGTTGGTAGAGCAAATAATGTAACAGACTCTCCAGACATACTTATGTCACTACTGTCTGGAACAACGATTTAAAATAAACAAAAAATAACAAGATCCCGAATATACCAAAAAACACCCAACACAAAGATTTGGATTAACTCTGTGATCAAGAAGTAAAACCTCAGACACTCAGGAATATGACTCTCAGTATTACAATAGGTCAAACTGAATCTAGGTAGGACATCATGCTTTTTATGAAATTTGTTTTCTTCCCAGAAATTATTTAATGCAATCATTAATTTCAACGATTTATCAGTATTTGTATTTTGTCTTTGCTTCTTTGACTAAACTGCATTTCAAGAGTTTCTTGTGTGGAATGACAACAGCAGAAACCAGGTGTTTTCATAGAATCAGAGAATCCTAGGCTGGAAGGGACCTTAAAGCTGCTCTGGTTCCAACCCCCTGCCATGGGCAGAGATGCCACTCACTGGATCAGGCCCCATCCACCCTGACCTCTTTGCTTGTCTTCATTTTCCTTAGACATGAACAACTTCATTTCTAACTGAAATATTTCTCCTCAAGAAATATCACAGAAAATGTCTTGAATCTATAGGCTGATATAGATTTCTGCATTATCCTCATAAATTAAATATGAAACCGGAGTGTGCTCTGGGTATTCTTGGAATGTAACAGCTGCTGGAGATCCAGCTCACATTCCTTTTAGACAGACACATAAGCTGCTTTCCAGAATGCTCCTCAGCAGTTCATCCTGGGATATCAGCAATGGCTCCTGGGTGCACAGTACCTCTGTAATGTCACATAAAATAAAAAGCTGCACGAATCACAGCCTTCCTCTGTCTAATTAATGCTATCAATTTTAGATAAGTTAGACAAACAGAAAAACACGCTTGTTTTAAACCTGACTTTGCATGCTGAGATACTAAAATAAATAATACATACATGATTAGAAGACCACACATAAAACTGCCCTGAAGTCTGTCTGTTCCGAACAGATTTGAGTTAATCCTTAGTAACCACAGACATAAGCAATATAAATAAGAGTTTGGACAATAAATTGAATTTACCTTGAGAAGCTGAGGGCAGAGCTGGAGCAGTTTAAGACACATGGTCTGACTCCTGCAGCAGTCCCTGCTCATCTCTCTGGGACCACATATCATGGCTTAAGCTGGTTATCCCACACCTCCCAAACCACAGCCCGAGTGCCAGCCCTCAGGCTACAGCAAAGTCAAGTCAGTACCACTCAGATTATCTCCTTAGATGCATTAACATTCAAGAGTGAGATCAAGCTGTCTTCCATCAAAATAAAACAAGGTACAGAATTATCAAGTTCACAGAAAGCGTGGATATGGTGAGGAGTGTTTTGTCAAGTCTCTCCATTCCCCAAAAATAAGACCAGGATGCATCTCAGAGAGCTTAAAATATGAGGGAGTGGTTGATTTACCTCATGCAGCACTTATCAATGCTATGTTTTGCAAGGTAAATTTTTGTCCAAGACCTACTTAAAAGAGCAGTTAAATACATTTGAAAACTGAGCATTTATTACATACATTCTTCTAACGGAAAAACAGCCGTTCCACATAACTCTGTGACTTTTGGATGAGCCCACAGTAGTAGCACAATTCCGGAATAAGACTGAAACTGTAATTCAGGTGGACAGCAGGAAAAGTGTGACCCAACAGCAGCAGAAATATAGAAACTGATATATTTAAATAATATCTAGAAATTTATTACACAGCTGACAATTTTAAGTCTCAGCAGCAATTACAGGTGATTTTCTCTGCTACCTCAAAGAATGTTTTTGGCAAGGCTTTAAAAACTTCATTATTGCCTAAAATACCAATTATAATAAGAAAACACAGTGAGGCATCATCAGTTTGGTACAACATTCTCTTCGAGCCCAGTGCTGCTCTCACTCTAATCAGAGTCTATGCATTTATCACAATTAGCTGGATTTCTATTTATTGAATGCACGTGGGACACTATAAATAGACATCTTGATCTGGAGTGGGAACACCTGGATGTATTTCAGTCCCTGCTATGTCACTTTCCTTCAACCATGCCCAAGTATGTCCTTGGACCCAAAGGACTGAGGGAAAAATTAGACCTTGATGTTTATTAGTGGAGAAAAAAAAATCCAAAATATTGGTTCTTTCAAAGCCTGTTATTGTTCTGCTCTAAAGAGCACTCAATAAATTATGCCTTTAATAAAAATCTTTGTGTTTGCATAGGGCAGATAAGAAAATCAGAAAAACAGCTACAAACAAGGTTCTTGCTCTGTCCTTGTGCTCCTTCTGCAATGGCAACTTCCCAGGAGTTCAGAGAGCTGCACAACTGCTGGGCCTGAGACACAAACTGGCAAAACCCAGACAGTGCCCCAACAATCGGTACCCAGCAGCAGTAAAGGGAACATTGAAAAGCAATTTTGGTAAGGTAAAAACCAAACACTTCAAACATGGAGAAGAAAGAAAGAAGGGCAAAAAAAGAGGGGAAAAAAATCGTTTTTACTGATCTACCCATCAATTTCCCCTTGTATTCAAATGACGTTTACAACCCCATCCCAAAACTTTGACCAGAAACTGAAAAAGTTTCTGACTGATAAACCAACTGCTTTTAATACATAGAGAACACATGAGCAAACTATGAGAGGTAATATTAAAAGCACAAAGGTGGTATGGATAAAAATTGCAATACATTAGCTGTGTACTAAAGTAATGATTTAACTTTTAACAGTATTTTCTCTATAAATCACCCATACCACTTTTAGAGATAGGTAGAGCTTTCAGTTCAATTTTTAAATTCCTCTGTAAGAAGAAAAAAACTCTTTTATTTCTGCAGCAAAAAAAAGAGAAACATAAGGCACTACAAGAGAGGATCTAAAAATGTACATAATCCACGCACTCTTTTCTGATTTATCCTGACTTTTTTAACAGATGAGGCTTTTGAGAAGATACCTCTGTATTTTTAAGATTTGGGAAGCAATTTGATTAAACTTCAGAGCAGGAAAGCGATCACTTATTACAGCTTTCAATTGATGTTTTATCCACCCCAGGTACATGCTCAGTAATTTCATTCTGTAAATACACTGCAGAGATTTAACATGCCACAACTCATAACCAGGGATAGCTAGGTAAGGAACCAAGGAAGAAAAACAGGCAAAACTCAATTTGGACACCTTCTTTAAGCTCACTTTGCCTTCACAAACTGCAATTTGCTGCTTTTACAACTCAGTGCCTGGAATTACTGCAGGAGAGGAAGCAGGAGCAGAATTTCTCCTGTGTAAGTGACATTCATATAGCAACAGGTTAAAGAAAATCTTGCTGTCATTACAAATGACTGCTCAGGTGACTCAGAGAGAGAAATAGAACCTGAAGCAATTTAAGTTTATTCTTTTCAACTGATCAGATTTAAAAAGTTGACAATTGTCACAGCACAGAAACCTCTTTCTCGTGAGAAAGAATGTATTTGTTTATATAAACCAAGATAAAGGTAGTGAAACTCTCATGAATCAAGGTAGCCAATTGCTACGGGGGGCGTTCAATGAGTGACCAATCAAGTGAGAATCCATTTTGTATATAAAAGCTGAATTTAATTAATAAAGGGGATCTTTTATGACTTGACCCTTCGCCTTCCCGTGTTTCGACATCCGCTCGCTGCGACAGACAATCCTTTAGGAGAGGTGAGCACAGATTTCATATCCAGGCTATTTCCATGGAGGGTGAAGAGATTCATACCACATGCAGCCCTGCATTCAGCTTAGCTGGGGGGTTTTTATTACAATCTGAGTTGCATTTCAGTCCCCCAAAGCCACGGGGTATCCCACTGCACTGACTGCCACAGCAGCATAAAGGGGGAAAAATTCCCTGCCTCAGGTTGTTTTCATAACAGATCAGGCTGTAAAAATTTGAAAATATAAACGAGGGCTGAACAAGTGGAATTATGTGCCCAAGGTACAAAAGGCCTTTTAAAAATTTGTCCCACAGAAACCGGTATAACGCTAGCCTTTTGCATGGGGAAGGATTTTCATCTTAGTGCCTTTTTACATTAAAAAAAAAAAATCGGGAAATAATACTTCTGGTTCTGTACTGCCCTTAGGTGAACCACAGGATGCTTTCATGATAAAGACAGTAACTCTCTAAAGAGTGGAAGAAGATGACAGGCAGCCCAGGGCCCTGCTTGCTTTCCCTAAACTTGAATTAGCAAGTGCTGCCTGCTTCTATTTAATGGCATCTTTAATGTTCTGAAGTGTTATTGCTTGGCTGTGTAATTTTATTTTGGGTTGAGTTTCCACTGTGAGCAGGAATGTTTCATACCTACAGTTTTGTGCTACTTGCATCTAATAAATGTTTATCAACAATCTTTCTACAGGAAAAGAGAATCAGAAATGCAGTCAGTGAAACTGCCTGGAAATGGAACAGAAAGATGTGACTGAGAGTGTTTCTGATTCAAAAATAATTATATTTGGTAAAAGAAAGCGCTAATATAGCTACTGGTTGGGTGCAAATTCAGTCATTCACTGAAGTTTTCCCAATGATTTCTTCATGGCTGGCTCATACCTGGAGTGTGGACCCAAATTATATAAAGTCAAATTGTAGAAATCTGAAGGAATTCCATATAGATTTGCTGTACTTTTAGGTGCTAAGGATTCAGAAGTTTAGCTGCTGCAACACGGTGCTGTAAGTAGAACTGTCAAACAAGCAACGGTGTTTTTTCTTACAATAATAATAAAAATGTGCTCTTTGGAAGTCTATTATTTCCACTAGCTGAAAGGTCATTCCACTCACCCGAGAGATTTCAAATCACATTTACCACTGATAATTCCTTTATAACATTCCCATATGCTGTATCGTTTATTCCAAGGAAAACATGTGATACAGTACTCTTTATCACCCTCAGAAATGTTCCTTTCACGAGGGAGCATGCGGGGAGTGCAGAGTGACAAGTGCCTATTTGTCACGGTAAACACCTTGTGATATTTACAACTTGCTATTAAAATAAAGCAATTCCACGTGGACCACAGGTATTTTGTTGGTATCTGTGTGGTTGTATCCTCAATAACCATAAGTCAGTGGAGTCTATTTTTATGGAAATGAACGTTATACACGAGGCTGAGCAGGATAAGCATCAATTCCTGTGAAATCTTACCCTTTGTTTTGGAACCATAGAAACAGCTCTGTTCCTCCTTGCAATTTGCAGGTGACTTTGAGAATATCAATTATGTAATTGCCTTGCAACTTACTGTCAGCAATAGAAGGTGTTACCACTGAATTGAGCTCCTGGGATATAGCATCACACCCCTGTTAACTCTGATGACTCTTAATGGCTGCTTGGAAACATTTTCACTTAGAAGTTATTCTAAGTATCGTAAAAGAAAATTATACTTTCAACAGCATAATTTTTTTTTTTAGGAGAAATTATTTGCTTTTTGAGAGAAACGTCACCATTTCATAAAAAATAATAGTTTCCTAAATATAATTAGAAACCAACTGTTATAATACCACACGTGAAGTCTCTCTTTTCTAGCCAGAGGCTCGGGTGAGGTGTGATTTACATCCCAGGGTTTGTCTCAAAGGCTGGAGGTTCCTGCCTTGCCCTGCACTAAAAGGAAAGGATGTGATGCTTCCAACAGACGAGCCCCGGAAGCACAAAGCCGTGGGACAGTGCTGTGTCTAAGTTATCACCATGGTTTTAGGTACAGTGGCATTTTCTTATATTAGCGCTGTATTTTGAATAAAAACACTTTAGATCTTCACAGAAAATCAGTGTAAATGGAGGGGTGGAGAGGAACAGAATACTCTGACAAACTAAAGACTGTCAGCAGGTCTACATTAGTGAAAGGTGATGTTCAGATATTAGAGCTGGAGATGTGCATAATTAAAGCTATTCGTACAAGAAAATACACCAGTTGTAGGAAAGACTTTCATCAGCTGTGCAGGACAAGGACTCTTTAGTAGTTTGCACAGTACCAGTCACTCTGTCAGTGAAAGGATAATTGATTAAACACAACGTATTTCAAGCTGATGTTGCATGCTCACTAAATCTCCACTTAAAGACAAATAATTATTTGTGATTCTTCGGGTACAACAAGTTTGTCAGGGCTTGCTCTGTCTCACTACCTATGAGACAATTGTTTTGTGCTGAACTCTTCAAAAGATGAATACCTTAAATTGACCAGATCTCAAAAACCCTGATATTTACACAGCAAATCTCAATTTACAGAGCCTTTCATGAAAGCCATGGCTAAGCAGCTTTCTTCAAAAACTCCTATTGGAATCCATGGGTATTTTATGTCAGAAATGTGTGATGAGTTTGAGGTTGCTGCAGTTTGTACAAGACCAGGCTCAAAATCCTTTTATTTGAAGTCACTATAGAACACTGTAGAATCTGCAAAAATCTGCATTTAACAGGTCTATAAATAAAAAAAAAACTCTCATAAATAGAGTATTAGCATACAAAAAGTGACCCTACCAAAAAAACACCAAACCAATCCATGCAGACAAGACTTGCATAGAAAGAAATATGTGATTCTGCCAAATCCCACAATATTCATGGCTGCTTCTTCTTGTCTATTATCTACCAAATGAGAACCTTCAGTAATATTTAATGGTCCAAAATAATAGAGGAATAAAACAGAGTTTTAACAGCATCCTCAAAAATGCATTTTTGCATTTCTGTGAATGTGATCAATGATAAGTGGAAGTGATTCAAACCTTCCACCAGGACAACCATGACAGAATTAACTTATTCTAAACCCTGATGCTAAGAGAATATATCAATACAATTCCTCATTTCATGAACTGAAATACAAAAGTTTTTAGCAAAAGATACTGTTTCTCTTCTGTGGCTGTACATATAAACGAGCAGGATCAGTATTATAACATTTGGTCCCCAAAATCTCTTTCTCCACACTGGGGAAATTTGCTTCCCTCAGCAAAGGGCTCAGTCTCTGTCCCTGTTCCTTCCAGACAGACTTAACTGCTTGTTCTCCATCCATTGTGACCAACTGGGGCAAATGTTTTTCCTTCTCAAGCCTTTTTGTTGGAAAAAGGAAATGAAATAATCTTCTTTGCAGCTAAGGAGCTGAAGCGTAGGAATCGCTTCCCCTGTTTTTCCCAGCAAACACAAATTGTAAAGCACAGAACCAAAATCTCCTTATATTTTGCTTAACAGTTTTGCCTGCAACCCACAAAAACTGGCTGCAAAGTCAAAAAGGATTTTGCAGGCTTGGAACTGGAGAAACAAATTATTTTTTGTCAAACACTTTGTGCCTGCGTGTGTCTCTATTTACTCTTCTTTTCCATTAGTCTTGCAAATGGTTTCTAGTGGGTTAAAAAATGATATTGTGTGTGTGTAGAGATTAATTTACTTACAGTGGAAGATATCTAAGACTTATAAGTGAAGTATAAAATACACACATCAATAAAATTATTTGAGGAAGGGATGTCAGGACTAAGTGAATGTGAGAAGAGAGGGAAATAAAGGGGGATATGTGCACCATGACCACCACCCAGGATGTTTCAGGTCTGCACATTCTGTATAAGCTAAAACACCAACCAACCTCTCACCTATCACTCTTCACCCTGACATTCTTCTGCACCCTTGGGTGGTACAACTTTCCAGGTAGTTGTCCTTTAACAGACAGTTTAAAGGTGGCAGAACAGAGGTTTCTCTTCCCTTTTCTATGACAAGATAAGCAACTTCTTTCCAATTAAAGATGGAATGCTGACCTGAATAGTTTGCTGCATTTAAAAAGCAGAAGCAGTAAAGACATAATAAATAAAATCCTCATTATAGCACAAACCTTCTTTGAGTGATTTCTCCTCGTTTGAAAAACAGCTAATTGGCTGTATCACTGTACCAGCTGTTTTGAACTGATGATTTGCAGAATGCAGACGGGTTATTTAGCAACTGGAAAAAATTAAAATTGATAAGGCAGCATTACCAGCTCTGGTAGAGCAACTAGAGGTGTATTTTTTGACACATATCTAGCACTAAGAATAGGTGTGCTCAGTGAAACCCTTATTATCGTGAGCAAAGACAAAATGCAAAGTGATGGCTCAGTTTAGGAGTGAATAAAGAATGTGAGGGTAAATGTGCAGCTTGCAGGAAAAACACCTTCACTGCAAGTGATGAAGTTCCTGCATGCACTGATTATTGCTTCTGACTAACATCTTCTATGCCATTTGCTGTGAGTGCATATGCAAGAATAAACAGTGTTAAGCAAAACGTTTAACTGCTTTGTATGACTGAAATCCCATTCCTGACCAGGGATTCGTCTTCTTTTAAATATATTACTGACAGAAAATGAAGGAATGCGCTGATCTAACCCGGGTAAAAGTGTGTCTCAGCCATACTCATTGAAGCCTGCTGGGGTAAATAGGTGTAATTTTATTGGGGTAAATGGAGCTGAACCAATTTTAAGCTTCACTGAAGCTTCTCGAGCTGAGGAAAGAATATAGCCCTTGTTTTGTAAAAGGATAGAAAAATTTAGTAAAGAGGAATAATGATAAATTTCACTGCATCAGGATCTCAAAGATGCAGTAGAGTCATTTCCCAAGTATTCTGTGAAGAGCTGGCAGTGTAAGGCTAAGTACAGAGTTATTTTTACTTAAAAATGCTGCTTGATTGTTCCCTTCAGTTGATTTTGTTTTAGAAGAGCGAGGCTACAGATTTAAATTCTTTGCAGGAATTCTTTAGTATTTCTGCAAAACCTATCAATACTCCCAGCTGAAAGATCATCCTTGTGAAACAGAAAGAGGTTCCCAAAGTATCTGATTGACTTCCAAAGGAAATTAATTGCCTTGTTGCCTTGCATTCTTATAGGGGGATCATGAGCTCGGCTCTTGTTTTTGTGACTACTGTAAAACACCCTCCTCTCAGTCATGGGCAGAACAGCTGGGTAGTGATAAAGGCAAAGGGAAAGTTGCACACACAGTTAATTCAAATTATTCACAAACAAATAATGAAACTTGCAGGTATAATCAGAGCTCTCACTTCTCTGCTAGAGTAGCAGATCAGTAAAAATCTTGTTTACATTGGAATGGTTATGAAAATAAAACTGATGTGAAATTGGCTTCTTTCACTCAGAATAACGAAAATTGCTTTGTATCTATTCAGAAGCCTTTGATCAAGAGATACTCTCCAGTAGTGCATTCTGGGTTTGTTTCTTCCCTCTCAGTGTCTTTTACTCTCCTACGTATTGCAATCAGAATTTTAAATTTACAGGGGAGAAAAAAAATCCATTTGAAAACAGTAACCAGTCATCACCAGCCAATGACACCGGGGGTGTCACAGACACAGTGATGCTGTACAAGTCAGCCCTCTGCTGTTGTGATGATTTGGAAGGGTGATGACAGAATCAAAAACTGTTCCAGGAGGCACTGAATCTGTGCAGCAGGGCTGCAGCAGAAGCACAGAGGAAATGAGAACAAGGGAAATGGAACAGATGTGTTGCCCCATCCAGCCATGCATGTGGGAAGGCAGCAACGGGAAAAGCTGAAAACTGCAGTGGATTTCTGTTACTGCTCTGGCCTCAGCTGGACTCTTGGCCAGACCCAGATTCAAACACTGCCAACAGAGGTGTCCAGGAGAACCCTGGAAGCATGGAACAGCACTTTACACTCTTCACTAATTTGCCACTCAGGAATTTTCACTGCTAAACATTGCATCCCTATCCAGATACAAAATACCAGCAGCTATTTATGGCAGAATTGAATCTGGACCTGTGTCTCTAGAGTAGACTCAACTAAATTTTTGGATGTGACAGGATCGTCTGTTTAAAATTAAAAATCTGGATGTAAGAGCAAGAGCTGCAAATCATTTTGACCACCGTCAGCATACCTGAACTGTGCTCCTACTGCTAGTCAGATTTTAAAAAATAAATACTATTTATTGATACAGGAGCTGGTCTGGATTTCTTTGCTGTACTGTTACTGCCTCCACAAGCACACAAATTGTAAAAAGTCTTTAAGAACCAGCTCTTTTTGTCTACTTTGCAAATTCTGACTGATCTCAGCAGTCACACTGAAATCAGTGTGATTGTGCATTCCCCCAAAGATGCACATATAAGAAAGTTGAACACTTCTATTGCCAACCATTCCATTTTCTGACGTTGTCTTCAGACGGGAAGAGGAAGTTTCAGGCACTCGTCCTTTCTCAGTTCCTTTTAGGACTGGAAGCATTAAAGGAGAGTTTATGGACATTTCCAACAGCTCCCTAGAGAGCACATGCTAAAGATTAGTGGTATCTTCTTTTCCACTCAATTATAAAATTTAGCTAGGAGAGATTTTGAAGGAACTGTTTAAGCACTTAATACCAAAGTTTTAGGGGGTAATTCTGGGAAGTATAGATATAGCTGTAAGTCTATGCTACTCCTACTTCATTTTAATTTAGAAATAGATAGTTAATAAAATAGTAAATTCCTTAACAAAGGAAATAAAATGGCTTTTTAAAATAGAATTTTCTCCACTTAAAATTCTTACACACATTACAAGAGCCCTATCAGAGAAATGCTGGTTGAGGATAATACACTTATTTAACTCAGTTCCAAAAAGGACAGATAATTCCCCTCTCCCTATAAACACAAAATTTAAAGGGCAATGTTGTAGATACTCAAGCTGTTCAACTGAGGTATGTATGCTGATTACAAGGAGTGTAATAATTTCTTTTAACAAATCTGTAATTCTAATCAGCATTGGCTTTCTGTCAAGCTGTCAATGTCCATCCTATTATCCTCCTTAATAATGAAATTATTTAAACATCAATCAAGCATGAATGTTCTATTTTTGCTTGGAGAACAGCACATTAACATGGAGAGAGTAGTTAAACCCCTCGTAATGCTTAATAAATGGATCTCATCAACCAAAATTATCCACCTAAATACCTGCATGCAGATGTTCGTGATTAACAGTTCAGAGAGATAGGCATGGCCATCTTTAGGAAACCTAAAGGTTTCTAATCAGTCCTTAAAGCACAGAAGACCTAGAAATGGCAGAGAAATCCTTGAGGCAAATCCTCCAAGAACTCTGACACTACAGATGGCTTCAGGTGAGACCGAAACTCCTGGTAAAGGACCATGGATGAAGGAAAAGCCACACAGAGTCCCGACCGAAACTCCTGGTAAAGGACCATGGATGACGGAAAAGCCACACAGAGTCCCTTGGGGTCGTGCCGTACACCTTGGTACCTTTTCAAGGCTGACTGAGAGCAGAAGAAAGACATCACCACATTCCATCATTTGCCACATATAAAGTCTCCTGGAAAACAGACATCCTTCTGAGATGGCTTCTGCTCCCACCCTCAGGGTGGCACACAGGGCTACTCCCCACTCCACTGGAGCGGCAGGGACCACCCGGGGCAGGAGGGGAAAGGTGCAAACCCTGCTGCTCTTCTGTCCTGCTCTGGCCTCTGACCGTGTGCTCAAACCTGTCTCTGAAACCCTACCTGAAGCAGACCAAGGAGGTTTGTCAACCTGTGTTACAAAGGCAGCCTGGGCATGTGTGCAAACACACTCCTGCAGTTGGGTAAATAGGACTCCTAATGGAAAACACGGGAAACAAGAGGAGAGGCAGGAAAATTCCGGCTTCCTCTGCTTGGGAACTGAGCTAACCTGAAGTGTGTTGTGGAAATGCAGCCTGAAAAAAAGTCATGTGCATTCGGGGCTTGGATCCTTTGCTGATATCATTTCCAAATACATTTGGCTCTGGATAAATGGGATACACAGAGCTCTAATTTAGTCTTTATGTGTGTACTGAATACACTACTTGAGTTACCACCCACGTTATTTTCAGCTAATTCAATACCTTACAAACAATCTTTCCTCTTTTAATATATTCTAAAGTACATTTAAGTATCTTAAAAATACAAATCAAATCTCTTCAGAGTGCAATAAAAGCACAATAAAGCAGGTCTAATGCAAAATCAAACATAATAACCACATATTTAAAGGTGCCAAATGAACTCCTGTAACACTTGCAAAACTCAGCCAGTGCCCAACGTTTCAGAACAAGAAAAAAATCTGCATTCTGAAGTCATCCAAGCTATCCAGATTATATTTCCAACTTTCCAGTTCTCTTTTTGTAAAATATACAAAGATTAAAAGGAATGAGACAGAAACCTTCAAATAGCAAGAAACTACTGATTCTTCTCAGCCTACTATAACCATGTATGCTCATGAATTTATTCATCATCTTTCAGAAATACAGACATTTATTCAGGAGGTGGGCTGTGCTTGTCTAAGAAACGTCTAACTCTTGAAATAGATATAAGGGAAAGGCAGGTCTGCAAACCACTCAAAAATTCATGAATAGATTTCACTTAGCTTTTTTATCACACACTTCTCATAAAAAAATTGCTTCAACAGAGAATGAAAACACAATTTATCCAGAAATATGGCCTAAAATTTATGTCCACTCGGTTTGGATGTTAAAATACCATACTGTACCTGTGGGAATTCCCATTAATAACCAGATTAGGTAGCATGTTCTAATGGCAGATGTAAGGTGAGGAGTTCTGCTGTTGAGTGAATGCACCCTGACATTTTCCTGGTGGCTTTTCTGCATAACATAAAAACACATTCTACACAAGGCATTCTCCTCTGGATTTCTACAAATATTCACAGACTACCAGGATATACATGTAAAATTGGGACATGTTAAAGGAAATCACTACCTTCAGTGTGCAAATGACAGGAAGAAAGGAAAATGACAGAATTTAAAGAATGAAAAGATACCTTCATTTTCTAAATTTAGCTGTAAGAGCTAAAAGTCAGACACTATGCACCACTTGAATTCCTCATGCATTTGCATAAATTGCAGCAGAATTCCAAGGGGGGCAGCTTCCTGCAAGTACAGGTTCTGAGAGGAGCCAGATGGGAATTCCAGGGGAGGTGAATGCTGAAAAGGCTTTTGAGCCCTAATCCAGGCATACCTGAGCCCAAACTTCCCTTTTTCCAAACGTTCTGTTTGGCAAACCTGACCAGTAAAACAAGACAATGCCACCAACACTTGAACAAAAAATACAATAACTCTTTTAAACCAGAAAAATACTTGCAGAGGTTTTAGAAAGCTTTGCCAGGAATAGCTTCCTTGTGACTGATTTTTTTTTTTCCCCTGGTGTTTCCATAAGGAGTTCTGATTATCACTTCATCCATAAAAAACAAGAAAAATGGGTTTGAACTAAGTGTAACTTTTATAGCAAAACTTTTATAGCAAAACTTATTGGGAAATAAGTGCTCAGTTTTTGAAGGAGTTGTGGAAATATTCCACCTCTAGAACAAAATGGACTTAACTTACCTACTGGGCCACTTCTTAGGGAGCACATCCAATTCTCCTTACCTGTCCCCTCTTAGAGCAACTTCAGGAGTGGCTGTTGCAGGAATGGGAGAATCATTCAAAGCCACGACTTGACTCCAGAATTGGTGGTTGCTTGGAAAAGCACTGCTCTGGAAAGCAGGAAGCTAATGGAAAACCCTTTAAGAAAATATAAAATGCAATAAAAAAAAAATTTAGGCATAAGAAAAGATGGTTTTTTGCTTTGTTATGATTATTTGACTGCTGCACACAGACATTCCTACCTTTACCAGGAATAAAGGCTGTGAACGGAAGAAGACTCTTAGATAAGATCAAAATATTATTGCTCACAACTGGTACAGTTATTCCTCCAAATCTCATTCTTCCTCCATGTGACCATAAGTTATAAACTTCCCTCTTGCCAATACACTATCAGAAATCTCTAAACAAACTGACAAATGCCATTTATTCTTTTTCTCTGGTTCTCTCACACTGATATTCAGGGTTAAGTGTGCTCCTGACAGAAAGACCCCAACTCTGAGTCCATTTGGTAAGTAGGTGAATGACTTGGCACCTCTCCAAACTGGAGGAAACGTTGCAACTGGAAACTTCCCACCATTTTTCTAAGCAACATTTGGTTCCACAATCCCCAGCCTCGTGCTGGGGAACAGGTCAGGACTTTTCCTGATGCTCAAGGGTTTCCTTAATATCTCACTGAGCAACAGCAAGAAATGATCACATGCACCAAAGAGTCCCTGCCACACTGAGGTGATCGAGGCAGAGATCCAAAGTTCGCTGCCACCAACCAAACTCCCCAGCAAACTAATGGTGGATCCTAGTTTGGGAACACAGCAGTGACTCCTCCATTTTTATGTGTGTGGTATTCTGAGAAACATCACAGCAATTACCACTGCACCCAGACATATTTCTGGTGATGCTGGAACCCCACAAATGGCATTTCTGGTGTCAGGAAAGGTCACCCTCAGTACTGTAGCAGAGATAAAACAAAATGAGAGGAAGAGCTGTGCCGCTGCCCGTTACTGACGGGTCTTTTCAAGCTGCCCGGCGGCTTGAGTGCGGCTTTTTCTGCGTTTGGCTCTCTACTCTCGACCTTTGCAGCCCCGGGGCATGAAAATTCTGGTCTCCTTAGTAACGGCTCGAACAAGCCCTCCTCATCCAAGGCAACTTAACAGTAACAAGTTGGTAACAATGGGCAGCTTCCGACGGCAAAGAAGCAGGGAGGGCTTTCTGCAGCTATTATTCCAGATTTATTAAATCTGAAGAAAAGTTACAAAAAGCCGAGAGCTGAGGGTGTGCAGGGGTTTAAAAGGGGCGAGAGAAAGGGGCAGTCTAAGGGGAGAAACAGGGGAATAAACCAATAGAGAAACAAAACATGATCGGGGAACATCCAATGGGGAAACAAAGGGGTGGAATACATGAATATAACCAATCAACAGAACACGATAACAGAACTTTCGAGCAACTGATGAATATTAAAATAACCGTGAAGGGGACGGGGGAGGAGATGGAACCTGACTGACACTTGTGAACGGTGAGAAACTATCAATGCCTGTCTTCCCCATCCCCCTCAGATTCACTGCTCTGAGGGGAATAGTTTGACCATCCTGCCTCTTCATGAACACCCCTGCAGAAGGCAGGGGTTGCAGATTGTCCATTGTTTCCTGTGACTACAGCCACTGACTGGGTCACTGCTACAGAGCTGCCCTTCTGGAGTGTGGCCACAGCTCTGCCTAGCTCTCCCATGGGACACAGGAAGGGAACATAAAACACCCTTGTGTGCTCTTAGGATTGAAGACACCAAAAACATTGTCAGGAGCTGCTCAGGGGAAAAGCTGCCATTGGAGGAAACAGGTTTTAGATTATCTTTCACCAAAACATGCCTTTCTGCTGGCTCCAGAATGCTGGACAAAGATACACAGCTCATAGATTTGTTTTAAAGTTCATAGCGTTCCACTCCTTCAAAACACGCACAGAACAGAAATGAAAACAAAGTTGTTTTCTAAAATAAATCAGTCAATGCACAAAAGCCACTGCCCATCCACACACAGCATATGGATTTTAGTTGCCTGGACTGAAATGGCAAGGCAATAAAATAGTGCTGTTGTCTCGTGTACTACTGAAGCCAATTGAATTAATATCAGAAAAATCTTCCTTTGAAATCATGTTAATAAAGGATTACTGTAGCATCAGTTTTGCGTAATATTTTATGTATGAGCTTATAAAGTACAATAATAAAACTGTTAATCAGATAAGACATTTCTGTTGTTTGAAGGAAAACTCTGCCAGAAAACCACGTCCCAATTGTTAAATCAACCCACCCCTGAAACCAAAGCCATCCTCGCTGTGTCAAGTCATCAATAGTTATAACGCTGTTGGGAATAAAACGTTTCCAGTGCTGCTACAATCACCACTTCAATAGCTCATCTAGAGGCAAAAAGCCTTATTGTTTTATCACTGCTTGAATAAGTTCTTCACATCTGAGAATTTATTGCTTTAATTATAAAAAGTGTTCCCTGTTATTTCAGGACCATCGAAAAACTATTCCTCTACAAAGGTGCAGAGGTACTTTAATATTTATGGGTATATCACAAAAAAATTAAGAATTTTTGATGCTATAAGGTTGAAAAACACAGATTATCAGATTCATTTTTCGGTTTCTTGCAATTCAACTTCTGTCAGTGGCCTGATTTCAGAAAGTCCCTTAAAGAAGGAGTCCAATTTAAAAGGTTGCCATCTGGAAAGTAAAAAAAGGTAATTATTGAAAAGAATAAGAATGCTTACAATGCCTCATCTTTAGATAGCAATGAGGGATGCTATTTCTATATTTTTAGGTAAAAATACATGGGTGAAAGCAATGCTTTTGCACAGATGTATCTGACATAATGAAAAAGTTATAGGAATAAACCCTGCAGTTACCAAATCAAAAACCAAACTGCTACCCACACTAAATCTGCCATTAAAAACAAAAGAGGGGGGGAAAGCAAGAGAACTAGAAGGGTCAAGCAAAAAAAAGGCAGCAAGAAAACACAATCACTACTGTGTTTCAAAGGTCTAGGCATTGTCACATCACTGATTATCCATATTCCCATTAATCCATAAATTAATGGCAATATAAGACTGGCAGAGACAATTTCAAGTGCAGCAATGATTGAATTCACCAAAGTATTTGTTAAAAGGCACTAAAAAGAAGAGCAACATAAGTAAAATATCAATATACTTCTTAAAGGGGAGAAAACAGAAATAAATCTGGAACCTTGGAAACCACCTGGGAAATGCAAGAAGCTTTTCCGTTATTGCTCTCTGGAAAGGGAAGCTCTTGAGCTGTAGATGCTGCAGCCATACATCACAGCAGTGGGGTTTCTTTTCCCCTTTAACCCTCAGGAAAAGTGTGAAGAACTTTTAACTGTGTGCCTCAAAGTTCCATCTGATTTCTAAGCCACATCATGTACTATTAAAAACATCTAATGGACTGAGTTTAAAAGAGAAAAATAAACAGCAGTGTGGGAATACTGAGAGTGACATATCCTCAGGAAGTAATTAAACCTCAACATGATTTATGAAATCTCGAATCATTTCCTCCATTGTTGGGTTCCTTCTGGAATAGCTCAGTCTAACAGTTCCTCACAGTGTTTCACAGACTGGCATCTTCCCACACAGAGAGCACTGTTCCAAATTGTTTTACTAGCAAAAGTTACTGAGAGATTTTGCATTCATTTGCATGTGTCTGGTACTGCTTGCATGACTGGTGACATGCTGAAGAGTTTTATTTTTGCAGAGACGTTACTCTCTGTAATACTGTGCAAATATCACTGCCAGGGATTATTGCTCATTCTTGAGTATCTCAGTGAACACTGATCCCCTGGGGTAACCAGAGATGAGCCTGGGGTCAATGGAAAGCAGATGAAAACAATTCAGTAACTGGGTATTTCATTAGGTTCCTTGCCACTTGAAGATGAAGTATTCTGTCACAACAGACCCAAACAGCTGAACATCTACTCACTGGTTAAATAATATGCAACCGGATTTCTTTTTCAAACAAAAGCTGAATTTCAGAATAGGTTTTGAAACAAAGCATTCTGCAAAATCAGCTCAACCAAGTGTTCCTGGACTGCTCGTTCAAACCATTGTAATGAAGTTCAGCAGTTTACATGGTCTCTCTGCAGTAAACTCAAGGATATGGCATAAATAAATAAAAGCTGATATGCAGCTGATGAACTTTTTTTTTTCCTGTGGGCCTTAAGTTTCCAAAATCCATTAAGATTTTAAACCCCCAAGATCTGTCCCAGCCCAATTATCTAAGGGAGTGAGTCATTTGACAAAACATCTCTCTGATTCAGAAGCTACTTGCATAATTTAAAAGCTGCTACTGCTTCTCCAGCCCACACCACTCCTGGTGAAACTAATATGTGTCATGGTTGTGTTGGCATGCTCTAGAGTAATGCATGAGAGGATTATTTTCTCCTGCCTTTATACTATAATTTATAAAGATATGTGTATGTGTACAGAGGGAGAGATCAAAACTGTCTCACCATGTGGTGCTTTTAGCATAGGGTACCTTAGCAGTACCTTATCAATTTAAAAATTAAGAAAAATTCCAAAACACTTGATAATATTAGAATATTGGCATGTATGTAATCAGTTTTTTCCTTCTTGGACATCCCCAAAGGATTAATAACCAAGAGATGTTTATTTTGGTAAATGGTAAGATCTCAAAAACTCATTTCTGTTTTCAAAGTTAAAAAATGCTTGTGGTAAACAGTGTTGCCTTCTACTACTTATTCCTTATGAAAATTACCAGGAATAAGATTCTCAATGATTACTCATTATCTGCACTTATATTACCAGACAATCTTAGATGATATTAATTGGATTACAATTTTAAAAAGGTCAAAAAATAATAAATTAATTTTTAAAAGAGGAAGTTCTACAACAAGGAGATAAAAATATAAGAAAACCAGTGACTAAACACCCAGAATGTTAACACAGGGATATAATACTCTAACACTACATACATTTCTTGGCTGTGTAACTAGATTACCAACTAAATTGTAAATGTTTACTCTGTTGATACCACAAAGTATTTTTCCCTGCAGTTTGAGCTCAGTGGGATAATCAGAGCCCAGAGCAGTATTTAGGCTTTCCAAGCTGTGGCAGTCCCAGCCTCCTGTGGCTCTCTCTGTCAGCACCGTGGAACAGAACTCCTGGAAGGCAAGTTCTCTTAACCTCACACCCTCCAGAGGGGAACTCAGAGTGTCCTCTGTCCCTTCACTGCCTGGCTCAGGTGGCCTGTGAGAGCACAGTCTCTGAGATACCAGCTGCATGTGTAAATATAGATACAGGAACTGATTTCCTGCATCCCCAAAAGTGCTTAAATTACCTCCTAGGAGAGAACACAGGCAAGAAGCGAGGAGGGCTTCATCTCTAGTACCTGCTTTAAATTACTGCTCCCAAGAACAAGATAAAATGGAACTGCAAGTGTCTAGTGAAAGGAAACAGAGGGAAATCATTTTGGACTAGCACAGTTCAGAAAGCAGCTTGTGCTTATAATTATGCTTTTCTTTCCATAGGTCAATCCTTTCCTGTGTGCTTTGTACTTGTGCGTCAAAGCCCATCAAGGCTTCATGACTTTTTGCAGATAATAAATATTTAACCATTTAAGAGCCCTAATATTCCCCATCACTGGAAAAGAATCTCTTTGTAATACAGATCTGAGTATATTTTATCTGTCTATAATCTTCTCCTTTGTTGCACAATTCCTGTTTGCTTTACTCCTTCCTTTTGTACGTTGTCACTGTATCGTGGGCTTGGAAAAGCCAGTGAATCATGGGCTTAGAAAAAATGACTTCTAAAATTTCCCAGGAACTACCTTACTTTACAAGAGTCAGCACATTTTAATTTCAAGAGCAATGAAACTCAGGCAAAAACAAATCTCTCTAAACAAAGTATAACATCCTTTCTTCCCAATTAAACGCCAAATGATGCACCTTACACAGCAGTGATCTCTCATTTACCGACCCCACGATTTTACCCTTGTAACCCAAACATTTCCAATGTCTGCATTTCAGACATCTTTCTGTTCTAAGTGCCTTTCTCAGCTCTTTTTTCTCAACCAGCCCCACAGCAGAGTGAGCCCAGCAGCTGCCCAAGTGCAGTGTGTTGGTAAAACTGGGCAATTCTGTGCTGCACGTTGTGATCCTCCCTCGGCGCCCGTGGGAGACTCTGTCACACCAAACACAACTCCAGCTGTGCTTGTCTGCAGAGCACACAATGCTGTTCCAAGTCAGGTGAGAGATTTATGGAGGAAAAGACCTTTCCTCATCAGCAGGATGAGGGAATCCCCCTTGTCACCCCTCAGCAGTTTACTCAGGGAGATGAGGATCTGTTTGGTTTCTGAACTGCCACCCGTTTCTATCACAAAGGAAGATCTGTGAATGCTGAGCTGTTGGGTAAACAGTTCTAGCTCAGCCAGAACACACAGCCCTGCTGAACAAACAGATGTGTAGATGCAGGAAGGTGTTTCAGTTTGGTCTGTGACTCTATTTGGCCATCACGAGGGATTGCAGAGAAACAGAACTATCCTTTCAAACAGATCAGAGCCTTATATCCCACAGTGTCTGGAGGTATTCCCCATTTAAAAAGTTAACAAGTTTTAGCTGAAAATGACTTGAGTCCTCAGGCAGAGATTAAACTAATGGTTAATAGAATTATCCTCTTACAGCTACTGCACATCAGAGACAGCCACCATGGCCCCAAAAGTTACTTTTGCCTAAGGCTGTGCCCACATTCACAGCCCATCCCTTCAACACAAAAGTGACTTTGGAATGATGGTCCTTGAAGGAATGGATAAATGAAACAGGAAGATAACGATGGCCGGGGAATGCCTCACCTTTTCATACTTTGGTTTTGCATTGAAGAAGCTGTAATCATGATCAAAGAATGAATAACACGGAAAGAATTATGTGCTGTTCCTGAAATCCAGTCTAGATAAGCTAAACTTGTAGGTGTCAATAGCATGAAGTGTCATACTTAATAGAACTTTTACAATGAAAATATTTACCCAAATTCTGACAGTCTGAAAAGTGAAAAAAAAAAAAAGAAGATAATTGGTCTTGAAAATAACAAAAGGAAATAAAAAAAAAATTCTCTCTGTATGCTCCCCTCAAACATAAAGCATTGCTCCAGCATTGAGGAAGTCATAAAGAGAATAAAAATGTATCAATCCATTGTGTTCTGCAGGGTGGTTTCATCCATGGCAGCCAGCATTTCATGTTCATCATGTGAAATATGATATTTGATGTTTGCTACTGACTTTGGGGTTTTGTTTTGGATTTTATGGGGGTTTTTTTCTGTTTTGTTTAGTTCAAGTGCTGTTACTTTAGAGCACAAGCGAGGGATATGAGTCTCAAACAGCTTTAAGAAATACAGAATATTTTGTGTGAGTGGTAATATTTTTTTTGTTTTATTCACCTGCCGTTGGCACAGGCACAGCCAGTGTCTCTGAAATGACTACAGCTGAAGACACTGTTTTGCTCAGTGGAGTGGACAGGCTCCCTAATTTTCTTCAAAATTATAGTGACCAGGTGTTCAATAAGGAAAAGCATTATCAAAACTCTACTTACTTTTATAATTAATCTAGATATCACATAAAAAAAACTTGAAGCATTGCTCATTCTGATCCTTTTTAAGAAGAAAAGCAAATCTGCTCATGTTCTTGGCTTCTGGATGTCTTGGCACTTCAGGGCTCCTCGCTCAAGGTACCCACAGTCTTTGTCATTCTGTTCTCCTGCCAACTCTCTGTTGCTAAATTTCTCTTGCCTCTGAAGTGTTTGTAGGCCATTTAAAGAGAAATAACTTGTAAATTAAGTATAGCCTAACCTTTAGCGTGAAAGGGAAACCCTTGCACTGTTATGACAAGGAAATTCATTGTCCAAAAAGCTTTTGGAACAGAGCTCTACCCTCTGCTGCACAAACCTGCTCTGTGGTGTACCACGTTAATGACCACATTCCCTCAGGCTTCATTTGGGTAGCTGTTTCCTTACTGTTGAGAAATACAGTAATTTTAAATCTTAAGGTGTACAGGCTTCTATCAATGATGTCATGAATAATTAAGGAAGTTATATGCAAAGTGCATTTTGATCACACATTAAGTTTTTAGCTGTGAGATTTTTTCAATGCCTGCATCCTTTAGCATAATGTAAAATTATCAAACAGTGATAATTTGAAATACTAAAAACTAACTTCATTTAATGAAAAAAAAACCTACAGAAGCATTTCTAGAAAACATGTTTGCTTAATTACCGTTGAAAACATCATCATGATTGCTTCATTATTATCCTGGAGAGATATTGAAGCAGATTAAAAATAAAACCATCATTGCTGACTTAAGCAGGGGAGTTTGCATCTCCTTTTGCATCACCATTATCAGGATAAAGATGAGAAAATCTGGTAAGACATTGGTGATTCAAACTTCCAGCTAATTATTCCCAGACTGCACCTAGGTGAAAATGGATATACAGACCAACAGAACCTCTGGGAAGTACAGAAGTCCACATTCTATAAATAAGAATTTGGGCATAGGCTTTCCAGGAATAAACACAAACATACAAATTCAAACCACACCAGTATTGAAATAATTCACGTTTCCATTTAACCACTCGTGGTAAGGGGAAGCAAGAATACAGTGCAGTTTTAGTTACTGGAAAGATCCAGTTTATCAACAACTTGCTTGATCATCAAGTAACTGTAGAAGAAAAATACTTAATTTGTATCTACTTTTCTAAACTTCTCTTGCCAAATATGCTAAAATAATATATTTGCTATAATAGCCCATCAAACAGGTTTCTACCCCTAAGACTGCCATTGTTTGAGCAAGAGGCTGCCTTCCAAAATAATGCCATGTCTAGTGTTAAAGAGCAAAATGAATCATCAGTGTTGGAAGTCAGACCTGACAACCCATTTTCAGACTGCTAGCTTTGTTAGAAAATTATTTGTTCTTTAGAACAGTGACACAATGTCTTCCTTTAAAAGCAGTCCCTGATTTCTGCACATGGAAATGCCTTTGGGTGACAAACATAGCTCCTGGCTACTCTCTGGTGCTGGTTTATAAAGGACATTAATGTGTGAGAAGGAAATAGAAACAGAGTTTCAGTAACTGCTCTCTGAGCCCACACTTCCACAAAGCTGAGGGTGCCACAATTGCATTTCCTGTTTGCTTACATTGCTGTCATTAAACATCATAATCAATAAATAATTTACTGATGCTTTGTGTCCTGCTCTAGCTGAAAAAGCCCATTAGATCTGCACCCAGAAATCAGATCACTTTATTAACATAAATTCTGATAACATTTATGGTTCTGCTTTGTGTGGCTGCAGCTCATTTTCCTTAGATAATGCAACTGAACTGGAGCTTTGAACTTTTCTATCCTCAAGGGACATAAAGGTTTGTTAAAATGTAAAATCATGTGAGATATTAAGTCCTGCATATAAGTAGCAAATCAGATGAATCTTCAGGTTTATATATTTGATTGATACAAACTTCAAAATTTTAACTACCACTACTCCTTGCTTTATCAGAGACAACTGAGCTCTGATTTTTTCCCTCATGCGAAATCAATTCACATGGTACATGTGAAATATTTCAAATCACTAATGCACAAAACTATTCCATAATGAAATCACCATGGGCAATGTATTTATTAAATTGTATCAATCAGCCAGGTAATATTAATGAAACTTCAGGAAAGTCTCAGAAGACGTCTCCCAAATACATTTCTCCATTAAAAAATAACAACTTCTAAAAAATTTTTCCAGACAAAAATATTTTTGATATACATGTGCATGTATTTATTATCTAGGTGAAGGTGAGGGGTTCTACAGCTCATTTTCAGAGAATCAGAGAATGGTTTGTGTTGGAAGGGACCTTAAACTCACCCAGCTCCAAACCCCTGCCGTGGACAGGGAACCTTCCACTATTCCAGGCTGCTCAGAGCCCCGTCCAGCCTGGCCTTGGACACTGCCAGGGATGGGGCACCCACAGCTTCTCTGGGCAACCTCTGCCAGGGCCTCAGCACCCTCACAGGGAAGGATTTATTCATAATATCTGCTCCAAACCTCCTTTCTGTCAATGGGAAGTGATTCCCCCTTCTCCTTTCCCTCCAAGCCCTTGTCCAAAGACCCTTTCCAGCTCTCATGTGGTGCAGGAAGGTGCTTCAGGTCTCACCTTTTCTTCTTCTGGCTGAACAACCCCAACTCTCTCAGGCTGTATTTTTGGGGGAGGTTTCCATACAGTACAAACTGTTTTTCCAAGCTCACTGTGCTCTCAAAGCCTCATGTAGCAGAAATGAAGAATTTCCTTGCTCTGCTACATGGGAGGAATGCAACCAGGGCTAAACATGGGAGTTAAAACAGGACAGGGGAAAGAAGCAGAGTCGCAAATGCTCTCCCATGTTTGCCATGGGGTGTGGCAGTGACCCAGTCAGTGGCTGTGGTCACAGGAAACAATGGACAATCTGCCACACCTGCCTTCTGCAGGGGTGTTAATGAAGAGGCAAGATGGTCAAACTATTCCCCTCAGAGCAGTGAATCTGAGGGGGATGGGGAAGACAGGCATTGATACTTTCCCGCCGTTCACAAGTGTCAGTCAGGTTCCATCTCCTCCCCCGTCCCCTTCACGGTTATTTTAATATTCATCAGTTGCTCGAAAGTTCTGTTATCGTGTTCTGTTGATTGGTTATATTAATGTATTCCACCCCTTTGTTTCCCCATTGGATGTTCCCCGATCATGTTTTGTTTCTCTATTGGTTTATTCCCCTGTTTCTCCCTTTAGACTGTCCCTTTTCCTCACCCCTTTAAACCCCTGCACACCCTCAGCTCTCGGCTTTTTGTGACTTACCTTCAGATTTAATAAATCTCGAATAATAGCTGCAGAAAGCCCTCCCTGCTTCTTTGCCGTCGGGAACTGCCCCCTTAACAACTTGTTACTGTTAAATTTGCCTTGGATGAGGGCGAGCTTGTTCGAGCCCGTTACTAAGGAGACCAGAATTTACATGCCCCGAGGGCTGTAAGAGGTCCAGAGTAAAAGAGCCGAACGCAGAAAAAGCCACACTCAAGCCGCCGGGCAGCTTGAAAAGACCCGACAGAAACGGGTAGCGGCAATGGGGGAGGAATCTCGATAGCTCTGAAAAGCACAAATCTTTGAAGCTGATCACCGTGCCTGGATGTGGATTGTGTTGGATTTGTTTAACAAAACTTAAAGGCAAAGCTTTTGTGAAATTATGCTTCGCCTGATCTGAAACATTCATACTATTTTCTTTAAAGGAATCCTTCACATTTCAATTTCTACTTGAATGAGATTCATCCAGTCTTGAAAAGGCAAATCAGTTTTTGCCAGGTGACAAGAGCTGCAACAAGTTTAAAAGTCAAAGAGAAAACTTTCATTGCCTACCTTTCCCTCTGTGGAAGTTATGAATATGCCGAGGAGCAGCACATGAAAGAGAAGTAAATTAAAAATATGCTAATATATTGTATTTCTTTTGTGATATGGCAGGAAGTGTGCAGCTTGGATAAATCAAACTACACAACATAATTAAAACCCGAATGCAACATTCAAGTGATGACTAATGGAAAATGATAAAGAGTTCATAAATGGGAAGTATTAAACAGAGTAATTAGTACATCAGAAACTGCAAGGGAGCTGAGTATCTTAAAAGTAAATGTCTGTTCCCCCTCTTCAGTGAGAAAACACTCAAACTAATCAACACGAGTAGATATATGTTGAAAAATAGCTTCTGTTCCTTTAATTGCTAATGAAATAGTTAAAAGCTCGAGCAAATTATTAATAATTTACAATTACCAAGTTAACAATTTTGTATAGGGTGGTGAGCTGCTGTCAGGAGCTACATTTAAGGCACCTGTTTAGAGCACTGCTGTATCCAGCCCCTGTGCATCTTGAATTTTGTTCAGCCGTGGTGATTTCAGAGAATCTCCCCAAAGTCACAAAGCAGTTTGGGTTTATTTGGTTTATTCTCATGAAAGTTTCCAAATCAGTTCAGAGGTGAGGTTCTGGTTAGGGTTTTATGAGGAACAACACATTTCAGGGTAAAGGGGAGTATTCTCAAAGAAAATGGGAATTTTGGTTAATATTCTTAGACTGCTTACAAATTCTTGTTTTTTATATGTTGCTATTTTAAAGTGCAGAAACAAATTATTATCAAATTTATTCATTTAAGTATTTATTCTACAACTATTTTGTCACTTGCAGAGCATCAAAACAGAAGTGAAAGCAAGAATCTGTAGAGTACTAAAGCATTTTGATATGCATCAGAAGCCAAAACAAAACATTTTTCTGAAGGACAAAATAAGAACCTGAAATAATAATTAGAAACCCCATAATCTGAGCATATACAAAACATCCCAGAAAGAAGTTGACCTGGAAAAAGAGCCCCAGAACTATCTAAAGAGAAGCAGAGTTTTCATCAATTAAAAAAACCCAAAAATCAGCTGAAGTTCTAAAACCTCTGACCTTTCCACACTGTTATAAAAGCAGTCATCCCCCCACCTCACAAAATGTATTTATTCATAATACACACATTCACAGAGTTCTCATGAAGTTGTTTCTGGAAAGCCAAGAGCTCTGCATTTCGGGCTGGAATTGTTTCTGGAAAGCCAAGAGCTCTGCATTTCAGGCTGGAATTGTTTCTGGAAAGCCAAGAGCTCTGCATTTCGGGCTGCAGTCCCCCCCAGGGCTGATATCCAACACTCAGACTTTGTGAGTGCAAGCGAGCCCTGCTCACCTGTGCCACAGCAGCATTTTCCTACCACGGTCAAGACATTCAAACACCAAGCACTGAAAAACCACCATGCACAAATATATGGTACAGGGAACTGGAGGAATCAACACAGAACAGATGAGAACATAAGGAGAGAGAAGAAAACAAAAGTCTTGATCAGGTCAACTTAAAATTGACAATTTGAGGCCTTTAATATGATCATGTTTCTATCTCGCATATTCAGTGCTTCTTTTTCTGGGATAATTCCTGCAATTATTTGAAGAAGAGCGCACAGAAAGAGCCAAATGTCTTGCTGAACAATGACTGTAGTAAAGCACAAGTATTATCAGTATTCTAAGTACTCTTCCTGATTTAAATCTTTCTGACAATCCTTTTGGAAGCAGGATAAACACTCGCCTAAATTCATTTAACTCTGCTAAAAACGTTCTTCTTTATTCTCCTGGGGTATAACCTGTGAGGTGATCATAAATACATGGGGGTTTTTTAACTACTGGGGTTTTTTTCATGGATATATCAGCTTTATGTAAAAAGCAGGAGAGATAATGAAAATCCTGACAAAAACACACAGCTAAATTGGATTAAAATCATGGACTAGTGCAGTAAGAAATTATGTAATCAAAAGAACAAATGTCTCCTTGAGACTGCATTAACACTGTTTCAAGACAAAGGGCTCTTGCACTCAAACTACAATTTTAAAAGCTGTCAAGGACACTGAGCTATAAAATTGTTACCAAAAAGGAACTGTATAACCATGTTCATCATTAACACTGAAATCTCGACCTTTCTCAGGAATGCCAGGGAAGGTGCTCATTCTCCTGGTGACTAATGTGCTGGCAGTTATCAACAGAAATTAAGTGCTTGTTCAATAAAAACCTTTTTACTTTTTTTGCACCTTCTGTGTCTCCAAAATTGAAATGCAGTTTGGGGAGTGCAGGGAGGTCTCTCCCTGCCTTCCTTTTTGAAGAATGGCACAATTCAAGTACTGAAAATAATCCCAAATAGAAACCATTCACATACTCAGTTCTGGGAATGTACACTGTGTTCGGAGTGTAAAAACAGGTGTCCAGGTGTCAAACTCCAAGCATATCTGCAACACCACGTTGCTTGTGGAATCTGAGTGTTATCCTGGGCGGGTTTTGTTAAGGGTGTTTTTGTTTCTGGCGGGCTTTCTGGTGATTTTGTGTTTGTTGTGGTTTTTCCTTTTTTT
>VZTJ01002648.1:0-39930 GCA_013397795.1 Orthonyx spaldingii | reverse complement strand
GTTTTTTTGTTTTTTTTTTTTTTTTTTTTTTTTTTTGTTCCATAATTGTTACCACAGAGCCATGAAAGTTCAGGGTACTTCACAAAAAGTCCACTACCTGCACCACACAAATAAATATGAAGGTAAAACAGCTTTACAAAGGCTACACCTGATAGCTTTGGTCACAACAGCAGGACTTAATCTGGTTTAAATGTTTCCATTAAAACAGATTCCCTTTTTGTTTCGCTCAGCAGCTTGCTTGGGCAGATGTGCTTGCTCAAACCCTAGAAGACAAAGTTCTGTCTTCCAACCTCCCCCTGTACAGAGCAGCTGGGCAGCCATAAGGCACAGGAGCCTCAACTGGTACCAATTAATTGCCACATGTTCAAGTTAATACAACACATTCGGCTACTGGTTCATCAGAAATTAAATTCCCCTCGAAATATCAGCTGCCAACAAAAAGAAACCTTCACAGCCCTCCAAGGCCTCATTACTGTACATCAAAATATTCTGGGTTTGCAAGAATTGAACACATAAATGAAAAGGCATTGTTAAACAAAGTTCCTTTCAATACAAAACCTGAACAATTCCTTTGTTATGAAAGTTATTCAGACTTTTTTAGTTGGGATGAGCCAGTGAAAACCAGGAATGTGAGAACTGGCATTCGTATTAGTCGCCTGCCAGTTCTCTGGTTTGAATTGCTCTATGAACACACTTGTCTTCACTGACCACAAAGAAATGCTTCAGTCCTGGACTCAACGAGTGCAAGCCATCTTCATCAGATGCCTGAAAACAGCAGCAAACATCCTGGAATGTTAAATATCCAGTGTCACCTTATTAACATTAATGTCTGCATCCAGAACATGAATGCAATTATGGTTTCCAGTCTGGGAAAAGTAACAAGGGTCATCCCTGCTCAGTCTGAGGGCATCTCATCTTTAGCGATGTGAAGCAAGGTAAACCCCCGGTGAGCAACACATGGCAGGCAGGAAATTAAAGTGACTTTCACACAGGTTACACTCTAGGCATTGGACCAAATTCACCATGAAAAAAAAGTAATTATGAATGAAAATTAACAGCATTAAAATTCCCTTTGTAATTATCACTGAGGGGAGGGAAAGTGAGGGAACAAATACCTCACCCCACCAAAGGTTTTACTAAACACTAACTTACTGAGGATCACTTTAAAATAACTCTGAGTACTCTGGGTGTGTGTCCCTCACAGAATCCTGCACGACACCTGCCCATTTCTGTTCTTTAAAGGTAATATAATTAAATCAGGTATCGACTGCCTGCCTGCCCGCCACGGTTGATTCATTTCTAATTAACATTGCTGCAACAATGGAGCACACACAAAGAAAAAAAAATAAAATAAAAAAAAAAAGGCAACAAGTTGGCTTAAAAGAGCAAGGTCAGGGTCTTAGCATTGATAATGAGATTTCCTCTCACTTCTTAAGTTTAAAGTTACTTCTGTGAAAATTTATATTTCACTATATTAATTTATTTTCACTATAGCAGTTCCTGTTAATCTGCTGCTTATGGACATTCACACAATTAGCCAAGGAACACTGTAAAAATCTGTTAAGTTTGAAATGGTGTTATTTCTATTAAAAACCCAAAGAAAACCCTGAACACCAATTTTGGCAGTTGAAATAACTTTCTCCTGCAGTTCTCATGTGCAATTTCTTGCTTAGGTTCCTGAGAATCAGAACCACATTGAAAATCTTGGCAAAATAGTGTTTTCAGTGTTGGTTTTTTAGAGCATGGTGCTGACAACACCAAGGTCATGGATCCGATCTCTGTATGGGCCATTCACTGACGAGGTGGACTTGATGGTCCTTGTGCTCACACCTCCCTTCCAGCTCAGAATTTTCTGTGATTCTTTGAAAATGTCTAACATTGAAAAAACCACACAAAAATCTGTCCTTTGAGTTTACCAGAGTTATACATTTCAATTCTGCTTGTCCTTGCAATATGACAAGCATAATCCCATGAATTTTAGATATGGGAAGCAACCCCTTAATTCATATGGTACAAAATATCAGAATTCTGCCTGAGAGAACAGAAATTAGGATATTTGATTTTCTTCTAAAGCACTACTTTTATTTGTTCTCCCTGCTAGTGAAACATATATTCACCTGAAATGTAATGCTGGAGGTCAAAGATAAAATGCACAATCAAGATGGCAGCTTACAAACCACAGAACCTATTTTTGTGGACAATCATGTGAGAAATTGTGAAAGTTCGAGAGGAAATTAAGTCAGAAGGAAGTTTCCATTACCAATATGTTTACTCCAAAATTTGTCTCAAAATGGGCAAGTCCACAATGTCCATTTAAGGGAAAAAAAAAATACTGAAGCATTAATTAGTTTTGAGACATTCTGCTGAGAATCCAAAAGTGTGGAATCCCCTCAAGTTCAAAAGATCTTTACATTCTCACCAAGTAAGTCAGTGAAATAGGCCCAATTGGTAAAATGTGAAGAAAGTTACTTTTCATTGATGGTAGAAGAAAACACTTCTTTTAGAAACAGTTCAAGTACTTTCAGACCAAATCAAAGTTTCCAGTTAAAGAGTAATTCCCCTTTCCATTCTTGTGACCATTGGTATCTGCTATTCTAACAAAGACCTCCCAAAATGATCACACCAGGTCATTTCAGTTTGCTAATAACGCAATCAGAGTTCCAGTAAGACCAGAAAAATGCCAAATGATAAGTTCAAATTCTCCCCTTCAGATCACACTAGAAGTTTCTTGGAGAATATCTGTTCTTTTTCCACAACTGGCTGTCATCTCAAGTCGGTTTCCTTGTTTTTACACAAATAATCGGTTGCTGGAGAACAAATATCTGAGTCCCCTGGAGTTTACATTTCAGATATACACACATTAAAGCCCACAGGAGAAGTTTAATGCAAGCTTTCTGCCATCCTTCACTTCTGGCTGCACAAATACTCATCTGAAAGTCTTGCAATTCCCTCAGAATGTGGTAGAGATTTCCAAGGCCTCTCTCTCCCCTTCCTGGAGAATGCAGCCTAACAGGCAATATATTTTATAGGACCTTTGGAGATACCATGGCACTGCTGAAATAACACAATTCAACAAGCAGGGGAGGTCTGTGTGAGCTGCATAATGTGGCTTCACAGCAGATGAAGATCCTTCTTCAAGGAAGGAACTGTAAAGTTAACAGAGGCAAGAAAAATGTGATTAGGAGACAGATTTCTTCGTACAGGTACTTGATTTCACAGCAGTTGGTCTCAGAGGTGCTGAGTTAAACTACACTTGAAATAATATAATCCCTAAAGATCCATACTGAACTGCAGGCAGAATGTCTTGAAAGAATGGAAATTGTAGCTCTGTTAAATGTGTTTCTCGTACACACAGAGAGCATTCTTGGAGCTTAAATCTTTATTACCTTGACAGGATGCGTGACAAAGGGAGGTGTTGGTTAAGGTAGTGACATTGTAAAACTGCAGCTCAGATTTCTGCTTTGACTAACCACCAGTGAGACAAAAGCAGGACTGAAGCTGCCCTTTCCTCACTTTGTTCTGAGACTTTCACACTGGGTTTTGGAACTTATTGTGGCTCTCAGTCTTGCAGCATTTCAGTCTAAGTACAGTATAATTTTGTTCAATAGTGCAATAACGACGCTTCCAAAAAATGGCTCCAAGGCCACTGCTGAATGCAGGCATTGGTAGGAAAATGAGATATTGTTTCAGCAAAACTGAAGTTACTTCAAAGCACGTTTCTCAGTAGACTGGCAAGTCAATGCCATTTTACAGAAATAATTTGATTTCATTAAAAGTGTGGTGGTTTCCTCTGTTGTACACCCTCCGTGGAGCTCAGAGAGGCTGAATATTGCTGCAATGTAAGAGCAGATACAGACCCAGGGAGGCCGGACAAAACCCCTCAGAAGGAGTTACACGGACTTTTGACTCCAAAACAGCACAAGCTCAGACAGTGCAGAGAATGTAACCCTGTTTTCAGCTAATAGCATGGCAGGATTGGAGAAAGTGTAAGACTGGAGATCAGAACTCTCTGCTTCCACTCCTGTCTCTGGCTGTCCAGTTAATCTGAGCTCTGCAGTTCTGATATTCTTTAGGAGAAAAAAAAACTCCCTCATTTAGGTATTTGTGGAAAGCAGTTTAAAATGAGCAGATTGAAAGCATTACTGTGAAATACAGACATTCTTCATTTTGAAAAGATATTTATATGTTTGAAGACCTTTTGCAGACAGAGAAGTTGTGCTGCTGCATTTGTTTTCTCCAGCATACACACTTATGAAAAATGAAAAACTTTGATGCACTTTGAAAGAGTTATTTGCTGTGTCAGCTTCATAGGCATTGCAAAGTCTGTCCAGAAATATAAACAAAAATAACCTAACTAATGTACTAGGTTTTTGTCTATTAACACAAAGCAGGAGCCACAAGTTTTAAGTGGTTCTGACCCATTCTGCAACCATCACTTGATAACTGCATCAGTCTGTAAAGAATGGAAATAAAGATGAGATCCTCTAGGGAACTTTAGTTTCCTCCACCAGTCAGTCAATCCTAGCTGGTCTTTCAGAAACTGCATCAGTTACTGACATTGCTAGGGGCACACAGGAACACTGACAGGACCAGGCTGCAAATACACTCTGGTGCCCCTGACAGGGTTTCAAGGGGGAGGGGGTGGCACAGGAGCAGCTTTGCCAACTTAAGCCCCTTCAGTGATGTCCTTTCCTGGCAGCTTTCCAGCACATATTTTATCCTTCAGAGGTGTCACTCAGAAGCATCAACAAACTGGCATTCCTGTTAATCATATTCAGTCTCAAAAGCTTATTTTCATTTTTTTTTTTCTTTTATGGAAATGATTACAATCACTACATATTCTGCCTTGCAAGTACACTTATATAGCAGGGCAGAATCTCCACTGCCACCCACACTGCCTTGCAGATCCTTACTTAAAAGATCTCATACTCTTTGCAAGGTGTATGTGACATTTCTAAATTACATACACTGAGAACTCTTTTTTAGATTATCATTTGTTAGTTCCTCCTCACTCACCCCCTTCCTCCATAGAGTGAGAAATCATCAAGGAGACATATGATGAACCATACAGGAAGCGACTGCCAGAATGTTTCAGTGTGGATCTAACTGACAGTTCAGAAAGTGGAAAATCCTTTATACTTTTCTCATGTAGGAAAGCGAGTGTATGCAGATTAGAGTGCCCCAGTTTCTTTGCAGAGGAAGCTGTCTTCAACCACCTTTTCTTTTTTCCAAATTAGATTCTGCTTTTCTCACTAACACGGAATCCAAAATTCAAACAAGATTTTAAAAGGATTTTGTTTACCAGCCGAATATAAGATTACTATGCTCATCTGATACTACAAAATTATGCACTCCTTTTTCACTCCAAACTCTGTGACTGCTTCCATAACATAGGGAGCATAAACCATGGGCATACAAATGCAATGTAACCCACAATTGGTTTAACAATCTCTTGATCACCAATTACATTCCTCAATGCTGTTAAATTAGCAGTACCAAAAAATAATCAAGGGTAAACCATTAATAGACCTTTAAAATCTAAGTTTGTTTTTACAGTCTGCTCAAAAGCTTTCCAGGCTGGCAGTGAAGAGACAGACACAGAGACGGCATCTACCTTAAAGAAAAAGCAGGGGAACCAAAATAATGCAAGAAGGCAATAAAGAAAGGAATAACTGAAATTTAGAATCCTCTGCATCACAACATAAGCTAATAACTAAACAGAGAAAGGAAAATACACTTTGCAGTACATACCTCTGAAGTTGCTCCAGCAGGGTATCTTTGTTTGCTGGCTTTGCACCTTAGATACAATCACCTACAAAAAGGAAGACAATCCCAAGGGAGCAGGAAAGGGAGGCTGGTTTGTAAGGGAGAGCGAGGCAGGAGCCAGAGTCACAGCCAAGCAGGAGGGCTGTGCCCTCAGCAGCAGAGGGGTGACCCTGCAGGACCCCAGCAAGGCACACAGGGCATGGCCAGGGATGGGCACCAGGTTCTGCACTGCCCAGACTGCCGGGCACAGCTGGGCTCGGTCTCTTCTCCCAGGCAAGCAGCAACAGGATGAGAGGGCACGGCCTCAAGCTGCACCAGGGGAAGCTTAGGCTGGACATTAGGAAAAAATTCTTTACTGAAAGAGTGGCTGGGCATTGGAATGGGCTGCCCAGGGAGGTGGTGGAGTCACCGGCCCTGAAGGTGTTTAACAAGGACTGGATGTGGCACTCGGTGCCATGGTCTAGTTGATGAGGTGGTGTTGGGTTGTAGATTGGACTTGATGATCTCCAAGGTCTTTTCCAACCTAGCTGATTCTGTGATTTTGTGGGTAACGAGTGAGTTAGAGGCCTGAGGGATAAAACAAATTGCTGTTTTTGTTAGCAACCTGTAGTGTAGTTCTTCACCAAGTCTCTTTACTTTTTTGTTTCTCCTCCTTCTCCTTTCCTGTTAAATCCCACCCCACCTCATGCTGGGACCCCTTCCCTGCCTGTCTGCTGACCCCATTATGGTGGAGTCTGGTACCAAAGGCAACAACACCCTTCCTCTCTCCCTGCTGTAAACCTGGAGCTAAGGAGGGTCCATATTCAAAGCACAACTCAAATAAAAAAGCTGCAATTCCATCATATGTTCAGAAAAATCCTTATGAATTTAATTGCTCCAAAATGAAATTTATGCATCTGAAAGATTCTAATAGCCAGAGAACAAAGGTCATGACCAGTTTTAAATAAGCTTTCCTGGTTATCAGAATACAAAGTCAGGTCTGTTGTATCCAAAACTTTTCTCCTCAAAGACAATACAGTAAATAAAAAGAAACATATAAAACCTATTTCACTTCTGCCCTGAAGATTTACAGAAAGAAATTCCATCTGCAAGGTTATTTTTCCAGAAAACAGCCAGCATCAGACTCAGAAATTAAAATAAAACTTTTCTGTAAATACAACGGTGCTAACACAATTCTCTAACACGGATTAATATTAAACATGGTAAAATGCCAAAGATTCAGTTCGCATGAAAAGCAAACGAAAAGTGTTCTCAAAAAACCCCCACTAACATGTTTGAGGGAAGCAAAGAGTGAGCAGTGCCTGTCTCTCTCGGAGTATTTAGCTTTTAGTACTTTCCCATCTATTCCGAAAGTCAGCAATCACTCGGGAGAACAACGCATTGATGAAATACACAAAATCAGACACTTAGGCATTTGACTGCCTGATGGAAGAGGAAAATGATTAAGAAAAATCTCAAGAGGACAAGGTCACAGATGTGAAGGAGTGATCCTGATAGTTTCAGAGAAGCAGCTTTGGCACTTAAAATATCCCTTTAGAACAAGCAGCACAGATTTTAAAACTAATTATGACAAAGATAAAACTTTTTGATGATCAAGTGAGAATGTCATGTGGTTGATACATCGTAATTCAGTTCATACATAATTAGAGAAAAGTGAATAAAAAAGACTTTGAGTTTCTTCTAAAGTTGCTGTCTATCAGCTATTTTGATGTAGATAACTAAAGACACCTATTCAATGAGAAACACATAAAGTGCTCTTTCTGAACGTTTTTTTATCCAAAGTGTTCTTGTATCATTTCAGTCTAACAAGACAGCAAGAGCTGGGCAAGACTGACTTTGATTGTGGATTTCAAAGCCATCAGCATGTACTGAAATTGAAACAAGTGGTGCTTTGGCAATCTCAGCTCCACGCTAGGTGGGAGCCAGCTTCCTCACAGCTCCAGAAGTTTCAAGTTAACCTCAAATCTTCTTTACATCATTTAAAACTCTATTACTTATGAACAAACACCAGACCATTGGCAAAACAGCTGTCTAACTTTATCACAGATTTCCACAAATCCAAATTGTCACCTTTCCTAAGGAAAGACTCTCATTCTTGCTCTGGTATGCAGTGAAATTACCCAAGTGACATCAAGACACCACAGAAGACTGACATGCATGTTCTGGAAAGGGATTGGGGCAGACGACATCAGCTGGGCTCTCAGAGTAATGGAAATCATTTATGGAAAGGACCTTGAGGATCACCCAGTCCAACCATGAACCTCACACTGCTAAGTTCCCACTGCAGATAATTAACACAGGGAGAACATCAGGCTAAGGGCAGGCACAGGAGCACTGCTGGAGCAGTGAACACAGCTGGGCATTGCCACGCTGCCTGTGAGGCACAGAGCAGCCCCACAGCACGGCTGTAATAAAACTCTGATTTCTGTTCAGTGATTTACTTCCCATTAAGCAGAAGACACAAAGCATTCCTTGCTGGTCCACCTCTTGATTAATTTTCAAAACAGGAAACCAGTGCCATCAGGTACTGAGGGACAAAAACGGGTTTAGTAGAACTAAGCTTGGGGTGCATGTGTGAAAATTCATATGGTACCTCTAAAACATCACTGAGGATGCACTTTCCTTTAATCTTACTGTTCCACCAAGTGACTGTGCAACCCTGAGTGGCTCATGTAGCAGGCATTATATGAGCAAACACTGGGTCTTCTGTGCCTGTCTCATTCTCACCGAAACAATGTTCTCTCTAGTTGCAGCTATGTAGATCAGGAATTCTGCATCTGAGAGCAGCAGCATTAGCCTAAAGGAGGATTTTAGACAGATTGTTTTTCTTCTGAAGGCTAGCAATTGTCTAGCAGTGCTTTGTTCTGTCTGCTTAGACAATATAATCAAATGTTTGCTCAACAGGCAACAAAACATCACAGGCAAAACATTCCTATTTGGCCTGGAAGGGAAGCAAAGTTTTCCCACTAGAAAATCTCTTTCAAAGTCTTTTTTTTCATTAATCTTTGTGAATGGGTAAGCCTGTCACTACTTCAAGATGTGACACACAATTTCAGTCTCACTAAAAAGCGCAAGAATTATCACCATAACTGCAGAGATTTTTGCAAGGTCTCCTGGGTTCAGTTTTGGGGCAGTGTCGTGGCGGGGTGAGGAGCACTTTTTGGGGTCTCACAGATGGCACCAACAATAATTGTGTCCAGAGAGAGTCCTCAGCTACTCTGTAACACTCAGACTTCCAGCCACGAGTGGACAATCAGTCATGTGAAAAGCAGGAGTACATAAACCAGACAAATGACTTTGAGGACTCTGGGACTGACCCTGATTCTTTCTATAACTTGATAAAGTTTCATGGAATGTGATCCCATAATGTCCTGTTTCCAGAGTCAGGCAATAAAAGCTCAGCACTACATACCATAATCCAGGTTTTTCAGGTACTGAGCAGCTGCATTTTTATTAGCATCAATAACATTGGCTGTAAATGTTTCCAGCCTAATCCAAATTTTGACAACTCATGATAAAAATACCTATTTCAAATTTTGCTGCTAGAAAATCAGTCACTGAAATGGTATAGTTAATGTTAAACAATGATTTCCTGTGGAAAAAGGGAAGTTTTACTGAGAGGGCCAGACGTGAATTTGTCAGGCTTCTCTGGGGCTTTCCTACCAGCTCCCACAGGGGTGAAGCAAGGCCAGCAGTTGGTGGTGCTCAGCAGTGAGTCCCATGAAGAGCAGTTCTAGAAGCTGGATAGATAAGAGGTTTTTTGGTTGTTCAGTTTTATAAACCAGGATTACACCAAAATTTTGGTTCATTACTGCTAGCACCAGGAAAAGTCCCAAGAATCACACAGATCATCCATAAATGTGACAGAAAAACAACTAAAATATCTGATGAACACCATGGGGGTGGGGAGCCCATTGGGGTGGGCTGTATGTGCTGATGGAAGCAGGGGCTCCCACTGCTTCAGACTGTCCTCGGAAGTGATCAGCTGGCAGTGTGAACCCAGGGATTCTGCTGAGCTTCAAGTCCTTCTGACTAAGACATTCAGAGTTAGGCAGTGGCAGAACGTGGAAATCAGTCTGGGAAGGAGATACAGATATTCTTAGAGCTGTTCAGTGATTCTGGGGATGATGTGTCAGCCCCTTAGGAGAGAGCTGACTGAAATGGTACCACTTGAACTGCAGCTCTCCCAGAAGGCAGGAATAGGCACTGTAACAGGGCTAAGAAAGGAAAGATTTGCCTGAAAGAGTAATTTCTGCCATGGTTATCTTCAGGAACTAGATCTGCTAAATATAACAGGAAAAGAGCTGTTGTAACCTTCACAGACAGCCCACTGCACTGACATTAGACCAGGAAAGGGAAATACTGCCAGAAGTGGGAAACACAGAGTCTAACCAGGTTAACTTGAACATAACTCAGTAGTCGTTGGATCCGCAGAGAGGCTGGGAATGGGGAGTTGTACTGTGGAAACACTTGCTGAGTACAAACTCAGGTGTGGAAGTTATCAATGTGGAAATCGCCAGGCTGATCAAATGCAAAGCTGTGGCTGGCTGGAAGGGTGAGAGGCTGGGGAAGCTGCACACAACGATGGGAACACCTCTGCTCCAGAGGGAGATTCAGAGCTGTGCCTTGGAGCAGAGGTACCACCCCTCTGCACTGTGCAGAGAGAGCACAGACACCGCTCTGAGCTCATGGGCATGATCCATATTCCATCTCAGCCACAGAGAGATGGGAAACCAAATTTTATGAACCTAAGAGAAAATAATGCCTATTTTTAGGACGGTTCACAGAAAGAGATCACAATCATTTGAGCAGCTTTTGCAAAGCTCAGTACATGTCCTTTGCCTGCTCATGTTAAATTTTGTGGGCATGTCTTATTTTGGAAAAGATAAGAATTCAGAAAGGAGAAAATTTCCTTTTTTGATGAACTTGCACAGAGCACAGGACCCTATAGAGAGCTACATCAATGGCTGCCTTTGTATATTGTGGCCAGGTTTTGGACACATTGTTATGGTTAAGGCTAAACCAGAGTAGCATGAAGGTCTATTGGTAACGCTGCCTGCTTCCCCTACACCTGGATGTGGTGTAAGTCTGCTTGATTTCGGCAGGAAGTGGAACAGTAATTCATAATTCATACACTTGGTTAATGTAGTTTTATTAAAAAAAGCAAAACTGGTCTGCAGCTACTTGAAGGCATCACATTGCTAGTGGAGATAATGTGTTAGAACCACGGAATGAACTTGCAATCAAGCAAGAGAATCCAAACCACGTATTTCAAACTGTTAAAAATGCCCAAACTTCTCCATCTGCAGTCTTGTTCTAAGGTGATCACTAATGAAAGAACCTGATTTTATGAACACTATGTTGACATCAGCATTGCTTTGATAATTTCTGACTCATTTTTCATATACACAACAAATTTTATTGCTCTAAAAGCAGAAAAAACCTCAGGTTACTTGGCCTTATTACTCCACAGACTTTCACATTAACTGTGTGACTAATAGTAACAGTCCTTTTTTAAAAAAACAAACAAATAAAAAAGCCAAACCCCAAACAACAAAAATAATTTCCCTAAATATGTTATATTATTTTCCATTTCTGTGTCCCTATGGCACACTTTCTTTTGTATTCTACTTTAATATTTCACCTGTGCTCTGAAACATTCTGATATACTTCATATTTACACATCATTTTTTTAATGGTGTGACAGTGGGATATTTTCAAATGGAAGGAACTACTTTCCTCTTTTATGAGAGAACAAATTTAGTATCCAATGAAACAGACACAAGTAAATCAAAACCATGAAAAATACTCTGTAGGTGCCATTCGGGAGCACTTCCTGCTATCTGTTTCCAATCACAATCTCAGTTCTATCTGAATCTCCCTATTCAGACCTGGGTCTGGAAATTATTAACATGGAACTAGTAGAGCCATCTGTGAACTGCTCCAGATTCCAAACCAGAACAGGTTGCAGTACCTCAGGGAAGTGTTAACAGCCCAGAGAGTCATCCAGACATCAGGCTTGACTTCATTTCAGCTCGACAGCAGCAGAGAGTCACCCTGCCATCGAAAGCATATTCCTGAATCTATGCAAAAGAGACCCTTATTATTATGCTTCCAGTTCTCTGGACATATATGTATACATCACACAAATTACTCTCACAGATGGCACATTTATTATCCCTTTGGACAGAGGCCGCAGAGGTCCTGAATAAACATGACTTCCTATTAGTCACAGTTAAAGGACACTAATGAGTTATGCTGTAAATTCAGTTATAGCAGAAAGTAACAGCCACGTGCATTTACAAGTGGCTGAAAACACGGTATATGGATGTATTCTTCTTCCTTTGGTACCAATGTCCATCAAGGTATTTTTTAGTAACTGATTTTTTTCTGGATCGAGTTTTTAATCCACTGCTACAAAGAAAATTCTTTCCTCTCCTTGTAATGCCTCGTGTTGCTCCTAGGAGCAGCTGTTGGAACACACACATCGTGCCTGTCCCCTGGGCCAAATAAAGACTAATCTTGCAACAAGCAGAGACAGGCTGGAGGGGTCACTTGTGCTGAAGGGAGTCGTAATTGGCTTTTCAACTGCAAGACTTCATTCCTACCATGATGACAAGCTTTTATAAACCTGAGCTTTATATCTTGCCCTGTCTGCTTTCTATAGTTCATACAGTCATTTGTCATAAGCTAACCTAAAAATCATGTGGTGTGTGGACTCAGACAGCAAAGCAACCAAATGGCACACTCAGTGTGGGAGAAAGGGCTTCATACATTGTTAAAAGATGTAAAATTTGATTTTTCTTTGCCAAAAAGACACACTGGAGACACTCTTCAGTTGTCCAGCTATGGATTCTGATAGAAAGTGGCCTTAGACAACAGAGGTAACACCAGGGTGTAACTCATCGAGTCATTCTGTAGCTCAGTGTTGATCTCCATCACACCTTGATGGAAGTTACACAATTTCAGGTGGCTCAAAATCCCATCTTTCCCCTCTGGCAATTAGTAAAACTGATTTTAACATCTACTGAAGGCCTACTGAAATTAACTGAAAGACTTTGATCGGCTTTGGATCACATGTGGCGTATGAGAGAGAGAGATACATGAAAGCTCCCTCCCCTTTAAACATTAGAAAAACTCAAAACAGCAGATGACATGAAAACCTCATTTCACTTTGAAGTCAGTCTGCTTCATCAACCCTGGTGGGCAGACACTCATGAAATTTTAATTTCCTATGCCTTTAAACTTATTCCCTTGTTCTATGCAAAAGTCCATTTGACCTATACAAAACAGAAGGTAATGAAATCAAGATTTCATCTCTGAAAAGTTTGAAGGGCTCAGCTAATTATTCATGTTTCCTAAGCGCAGAATTCTGTCACCACATAGAGAGCAGACAGAGAAGATCATATACTTTTAAAAAGTAGGGTACTAGAGAAACTTTATCAAAATCTTACTATTTTTTAAGATTACTCTAAAGTTACTAATTACTTCTTGAAGTGCCTTTCAAATAGAAACAAACTCATCTGTGAAGATGACTGATTAATGCAATAGTCAGAAGACACAACTTATCCTTTTCCAGTCCATCTGTTGGCCTTGTGTTGCTGTGTCTGACAAGGTCTCTGTGTGCAGTTAGTCCATAAAGCCAGAATCTGGGACACACACGCAGATTATTTACCATCTCCAGGAGCATGTGTCGACCTGCGTGTCACGACTGCCCTTGGTTACAGGATGGAAGCACAATTTTACCCCTGTATTCACAAAAAACCCTTGCTTTTGGAATGCCGTTTTCACCCAAGCTGTTTTGTAAACAAACAAGACATCAGGGAATAAGTGGTGCTTAAACAGACTGCACAAAAGGTTCTGTTTGAAACTCAGTGTTGATGACTTTCATTCTTCTCTTCAACAGAACAGTCAAGCACCTTTTAAAAATAAGGCTCAAATAGAAGGTAGTGGTTGGCTCTGCCAAAAACTTGGCTTCTCAGCTGCTGCTTCAAACTAAAAGACAATTAGAAAGCACTGAATTTAACTCTTTAACCGTACTGAGATGTCTGAAAATTTGTCTGATAGAGCAACCTAAACCCTGTTGGGCTGCATTGCTGGTGAACCTGCAGAAACTGGGGGCTGCCCTTAGGGGAAGACATCTCCTCCCCAGGCAGGACAAGCTGTTCCCTCATCTCCTCACCACGGGCTCACAGCTCCTGCTCTGAAACCTTTAGTGGCTCTCTGCAGAACTCCTCGACTCACTTAATTTCTCCTCGTCTTTGCTGTTTTAGGGGAACAAAAACTGTCACTGGACACCAAAAAAACCTGCCTGTGTCCATCTTCTTTACGCTCTCCCTTCAGGTATCTGTTTGCACTGATAAGAAGATCACCTCCCTCAGCTGACTGCTTTTTCTTACTGCAGAATCAATTAGATTCCAATCAATCAGATTAGATTACCAGCACCATACAATACCCTTTCCATTAGATTAAACAAATGCAACAGATGCACAAAGTGCCGAGAACCGGGTGAAGTTCCATACTTGCACACTGAAGTATTCCTTTCTTTCTGCCAAATTTTTAAACATCAAGAAATTAAGAATTCCATCAAATTTTTTTATACTGAACAGCTACTAAACAAAGCCAACTCTATTTTTTATATAGCTAGAGTATTTGACAATATCCAGTCAGGATGTTGCTAATACAACTGAAACAAACTGTTTAATGCTATAGCCAGGTGTTTATAATGAAAAACATCATGTAAAGCTCAACTCGTTGATGCAAAATGAAAACCATAATGATTACTTGTTGCAAAAAATGTAAAATTGAATTTATCAGCCAGAAAATGTAATAAAAAGTCATAGAATACAGAGAAATAAAACTTCACCCTACTTTATGGCATAAAACTTTCAAAATATTTGACCTGGTTATGAATAATGCCTGCACTCAAATTTGAAATAAATTTAACATTGAATCTGAAAGAATTAACGTTATAAGATCATCCCAGATGACAAAAAATCTGTTTGCAGCGCTTCAGTGTTGAAATGTAGAGATTTCCAAAGACACCTGAGGCCTGTTTAGCAAGAGGCTCATTCTCAGAAATGTATGCAGTCATAATTGTTACATGTTATTTCAACATCCACATATTCAAAGGCTTAACCTGAACAGGAAACAACGAGAGGATTTAATTAAATATCTCTTATTCTTTAGCTCCATTTGGGACAATAATTAGAGCTTTCTCTGCACCATTTGACACTGCTTTCTGGTTCTGCTTTAGGTAACTCCCACCCACCCCATCATCTCAAATACAGTAAGGGAAATCCATACGTTTACTTCCAGCAGTTCTTCTGGACTTCTAAAGAAAGGACAGCAAATCTAGGTGAGAACAGGATTAAAACACCTCTTTTCCTAATCTCAACCAAGAATGGTGGACCAGTCACTGGAGAAATTGTATTGCATTAACAGGACATTGTTAAATATTCCATCTGTTGTTCCCCTGCAAGCTATCCCCAAAATCAGTGGCTCAACAAACCCCACAACTGGACTAAGTCTCCCTTTTGTAGTGCTCTACAAGTTGGATGGAATCATCGCCTACCACCATCCTCATTTTTACAATCAGTGACATAAAGACAACAGCCAAGTTCTAAATCTGAATTCCTGCTGCCATGAGCAGGATGAAATTTCTCCAAAGCTCACTAGGATAAATATTGAAGCAAATCCCTTTTAAATGACAGTAATAGCAGTAAGCACTTTGACCTAGTTTTCAAAAGAAATATAAAAGCTAGAAATGGAAGATAGAGTCCTGATCTCTTCGAATCCTTTGGAAATCTGAGTCTTTTCTCTATAAAGCAGCTGACACATTAAACAATTTTTATTCATCTAAAAGGCACAGCACTCAAACATTTAATTTCTCTTGAATAACATCCCCCTTTAAATCGTTTATCTGAGAGCACTCTTCCATGCAACTTGTACTGAGTTTTTATCTTTTTGATAAGGGGAGAAATTTTTAATATAGGGTGGTTTATCATACATTGGGTCTTTCAACATGGTATAAACCGGTGTGAGTGTTTATCCAAACCAAATTAGTTCCTACATTTAATACAACACTGTAACCATAACTACAGGATCGAGTGAATGTTGCTAATGAAGGCAGAGAGATGGAGATTTTAGATTAAACACGCTCAGAGGAAGATCAGCTTCTGCTCGTGCCACCAGTGCAGCTGCTGTGAGCAGCCAGACCCTGGATGCTGCAGGCAACTCCAGCAGGGCTCCTCTGGTGTCACCTCAGTTAGAAAGGGCAGAAAGGGTCAACAGCAGCATAACAGAGAGAATTGGAGTTTGCAGTGGCATTGGCATGTTCAGCCCTGTTTGTCAGAGATTTCCCAACTCACTCCTCCCACCAACACCCCAACTGTGCACTTAGGACCCGATAACCAGATTACATCTGGCTGTTCCAGTTTAATTTAGCTGCTGCTGTCCAAAGTCATGCAGCATGGATATCCATACAAGATAATCTCACCCTCACTTTTGTGACTGCAATGAAAACTTTGTATTTAAGCCACAAAACCAGTGAGGATCAAGTCACTGTCTCACTTTCATTACTTCCCAGAATTAGTCTGGTTTTCAGCTCATTAAAGCCTATACCAGAGAAAGACAGCCCTAGTTTCTATGAAAAAAAGAACAGGTGTGATCATGAAACTTAAAGTGAGGTTTTAAGAGCAGGAAACTAGGGTAAATGCTAAGTTTTAATGCACCATAATTATTACAGTTTTTCACTGGGAACACAAGTGGTAAAAAATGAAATCATATCTGGTTTGCAAAGAGTTTACCAGATTAAATTTCATCAACTCTTCTTTTACAAACACCACGTTCCTTCTCTATTTCACTCCTACAGCTGCACTTCTATATATCTGATACAGTCTTAACCTTCATTAAGAAGTTGAGGGATCTTAAGATATCTGTGTGGCACACTTTGCTCTAAACATCAGCCAGCTGGAGCCATTCAAGTGTAGTGTTGGCTCAAAGCCATAATTACACCCACATAAAGACAGGCAGAACAGAAATAGCCCAACGCTGAGGGTCCCTGCAACTCAACACGCCCCGAAGTTCAGCTCATGCAGGTGCCTGCAGGAAAGCTGTTTCATTTCTCAGGAGAAATATTATCGTAACAGGAGGTTTATGGCAAAAAATGATCAACTAAATCAATCAGGCATATAACAACTGACCAAAACAGGCAATTCTATTTTCCCTCATATGCTGCATCACTATGTCTTCATAAATAACGTGCCCATCGCTTTATTCTTTGTAAGTAACACCACGCAATACAAAGAGATCTTTTACTGAGGTCTGTTTGGGATGGTCTGAACTCTTTCCACCTCACTCATGCTGCACACATTGGTCACCACCACCTTTTGTTTCACTTACCCTGTGTCTCCAGTACTTCACCAAACTGAGGTTCTGACCCAGCCTCTCATGGATCTCATGCAGATCCCACCTGCGTCACTTAGGATAATAATCCACAACTACCTTACAGGACAACTGGAATTGGCAAATTACATTCTTCCTTAAAAGTACAGTAAAAATTCTAGCAGTAGAGTATTCTCCCCTTCAAATGCATTTTAATACTTGCACTCATTATATCAATGGAAAAACAGAGCACGATTAGGAAAAAAATTAAGATGTCACTGCCTCTTCTTTTACTGTAGTGCTTCAGTTTGAAGATCATAATCTCTGTTCTCACACATCTTTCATTGATTATATAGATGAAGCACTTTAATTCAATTTTGCTCTATTGTTTGTATGCATTAGGGAAAGTAATTAAAACAGAAAATAGATGGCAATAAATGCCAGAAAAGGCCCATAATTTCCAGTGTGAACACAGATACTAACCAAAGATGTAATTTTATCAAGGCAATATCTCTGGAAATTAAAACTTTAATGAAAGCAATAACTGAAGCATAAGCAAAACAACGTGAAAGTCCCAATATAATTTTTCACTATATTAAAGGTTTTAAACTGTTTTCCTTTCTTAATTCTGCCATGGACTCAAAGGAAGTTATTAGTTTTTAATATTATTATTCAGTTGTACCTACTCGGAGAACAATCTACCCATATAATGTCACTGGGGAGTAATGCAAGCAACAAACTGTAAAAACTAAAAAACGATCAGTACAGAACATGCAAGAGTGTTTTAATAACTGGAACGAGGCTTTTTGTTATTAATGAGATGCATCAAAAGCAATGCTGCTGATTCCCACAATAAGAACATTAAGATTCATTTCAGAACTGCTAGGAAGTCGCTTTGCAATTTTTCAAATTAAAAACTCTTCATTTCTGTAATGAACAGTAGGACTTATCAATGATTGCAGTTTTTCAAAGACTAATATCGAGACGTTAACGATTCACTTCTGACATAGACGCAGCCCTGTAATGAATTGGTTATAAAAGAAGAAACAGGAATGCACATTACAATTAACCTTTTTATTTCCCTTTGATACGAATTCATCATTTTAATTTGTAAAAACATTAGGCTGAATCCCAAAACATAATGAGTTAGAACGTTTTGCAAGGTAAATGGAGGTTTTCTTTAATTTGCAGCAAACCTACTCTTCTGAGATTCTCTGTCAAGCCAGAATAGTTGCTCAGAGATTTTCCAGTCCCCTTTAAAGAAAAATCCAAACCTGTGTTTTATTTGTATCAAATCAGCAGTAAAGTAACAGGTTTCATATCTCAATTTACTTCCATATAAAACTCTCATTTAATTTTTGTGCCTTGGAAAAACAAAATGTACTTGAGTTCTGTGCACGAGGGAATCTTAATTTTCTGCAGAACATTCTATAAAACCTTTTTTTTTTTTTAATTTAAGCATTTGGGGAAATTAAAATGCATGCTTAAAACAGTAGAAAAAACTCAGTTCCATAATTTTAACAAATTGCAGGTTCTTAAGAAAATCAGACTAAACCAAATATCATAAACTCCTGTGAATTACAAATTAGCAAGGTGTGCCTTGTGTCCTCAAATCAGCACTGGCAGTCAGCAGAGAACAGGATAATTCAGTGGGAATTACAGGTGACTGACAGTGAGATAAAAATGGTGTCAATAATGAACGTACAAAACTTTAAAAGAATCATTATAAACCAGAAATATGAAATGAGAGTTCAGCAAGACGAAAAACAATGAAAAACAAGCCCTTAAATTTCTCACGGGGCTGAAATCTCTCTCCCATTTCTCTCTCCAACTCATCCTGCTGATTTATGTGGCTTAAGGGACTTAGTTCAGTTCATATGGATCAGTGAGGGATGCATGGCTCTTCCCAGTCGATTTATTTTGATTCCCTCACACAAACCGTGCACAGCCCGTTGTGCGTGTGCGCCCGGTGACACCGAGGGAAGATGTTCTGCTTTGCAAAGTGACTTTTCCTGCCTTGCTGCAGGGCTGCTCCAACCCTGCTAAGGCTGATCTGACAGGGTTCGGATAATTGCTGGTTACCTTTGATTTCTGAGGAGGTTGTGAAAGGATTAATAGTATAAAAGTATAGTTTAACAGCACAAGGCAGTTTTTCTATGCCCAGTATAACAGACTTAGATTACCCAGAGAGCTTTCTTCTACAGACAGTACTCTGCTGTCACAATAGTCAGGATATTCCCTCAAAATCAGAGTTCACTCTGTAATCTCTACATAAACACCCTGAACCTCAAGTATTTGCTTCCTTCAGCAGCAGTTTATTGTTAAAAACTTACATGACGAGCTGAGGATCTCCTGTTGGAGGTTTGTCAGCAATTAACGCTTGGACATCTATTGTGGAAGTCTCTCCACAAGCCTTTGTAAGTCTACAAAAACTAACAGGACATTTGTTCAGCCAAATGGGTTTGATTTTTTGATTCTAAAAGGATATAAAGTGAAACCATTAAGGACTAATGGAAAATTATGCAAAATACATTCTAATCACCACTGCTCATTATAAAGAACTGACCCTAGGCCATTCAGAATATATCATACTACTAATAAAATTGTTAAATTCAATCTAAGAGTTTTTGTTGATAATATGCTCTGCTACACAAGAAGTGCTGTTACATGGTAAATTTAATGCAAAAAGCCTCAAATTCCACTCTCAAAATCACTCCTTATGTAATCTCACTCACTGAATATGTCCTAAAGGATTTCATTGTGCTTTAAGGGCAATTACATTATCTTATCTGTCCTCATCAATAATCCAGTTTCCTAGCTGTGCTAAATGATAGGGGCAAAGGACAAATAATTAGTCATTTAAGAATCAGATTCTCATGCAGGAAAATGAAAAATTATTTACATTCTCATGTAAATTCAGTAGATGTGGTTTTGCTTAATGAATTTGATGGTTTCTGCTATCTCTGTTTCAGATCCAAGGAACACAAGACATTTTCAAACTGTTCCAAAGGAAATCCTGACTGCTTTTTCAAAAGGTGGTGTTAATTTAGAGAGATGATAATTTAAATAGTATTAAATTAACCAAGGCAACAGCAACAGTTTTACCTTGTGGCAGGTTTAAGTGGTTTATCATGTTTGCAAGCAGAATCCATTTTACTTTTGTCTAGGACATGTAATCAGATTTGCTCTCTGCCTGCAGGTGGCCAAAACAATGCCCTGGTTTTGCTGGAGGTGCTGATTTAACTTGGATGGTGTTCTCTCAATGCAGTGCAGAGTTCCGTGCCTGGACCATGGGATCTCTAAACCAACTGCACTGGCTTAGCAAAGGTCTGTGCAGCTCCACAACACAGATCTGCCTGCAGGAGGACACTGAGGTGCAGGAATATTTCCAATAAATTTCAACAGTTGACTTTAAAATGGCAATATTACTGTATTGCCTTCCCAAAAGTTTTTTTTCCACTTTGAACACAACTATATTTTTTCACGTCTTTGAAGCAAACAGCCTCAATTTTTGTAATGAGATTCCAAGTTTACTGTCTCCATCAGTACCATGGGAAACCGTGTCTCATAACATTTAAAACCCCATTGGTCATTTCAAGCCTATACCCCAATCTTTGTGAGGTTTTGGGCTGTTTTTTAAGCTCTTTCAGTAGCTTTTCTGCCATAAGTTAATATTCTAGGTTGCATTAAGCTTTAATTGAAAGCAGTCATCTCTGCACATTATTTGATTTTAACTTTACTAGCTTTTCTATAATTTTTTTTCTTTAAAAATAATATATTTCTCTTGGCTACAACCAAGGAAACCATCTCCATGCATGATTTCCTAATACCTGCTTTGAGAACTACAGTCAGTGTCAGCTTCACTCTTGGTCTTGAGTGCAAATCAAATTTTCCACAGATGCAAGTAATTCAGATATTCTCACAGATCTCTACAGACCCTGAAAACACTGAGCTGTACCACTGCTAGGAAGCTCAGTGAGATGGAGAAATGGCAAATGAATGCCAGCATTTTTCTCTTCTCACACGCATGTGCCCTAACTAGGTGGGTAAGTACACAAAAAAGAACCCCAATTTTACGTTTCTTGAACAAAAATCTAAATATTAACAGTCATACTTAATTGCAGCTTCCAAACAATCGTCCTTGATGTTTGAGTTCTGGAGTTTTGCAGGACAGAATCTGCATGCAGGGAGATCGTCAGAACAGAAGAGAGGGACACAGCTTGCTGGTCCGGAAACAGCTTCGGTAAAGCTGCATGGATTTGTGCTGGTGTTGTGTTCTCTGGGAAAGCCTTTCACGTTTGCTTGGTCAAGTCCTATTTCTTCCTTCCCACCTGATTCTTACAATACTGTGGGGTTTAAACCCTGAGTTACAGGCATTGGAACTCTATCTAACAGCAACTTTCAAAGCTGTTGAGGGACCGTTAAGTTTTAATCAACATCAACAAAAGAGAAGGGCAGGTTAAGAGGTTTGGGTGGCCCCAGAGGAATCCTGGGCTGTCATCACAGGGAGCTTCAAAAACACACCAGGAAATGTGTGTGGTGCTCTGCAGCCTCACTGGGGTAGTGCAAGGAGAGCAGTGACACCATTTCCTGGTTTAAATGGTCCTGCAAATACAAATTGCAACTCCAGCTTCCCAACAGCACAATCCCACTGCTCTTTCACTGCAAGGTGTTTATGTTGATGATTTGTAGAGTAGATTACCTTTGCTTTGTACAGATCTGGTGAAAAACTTCTAAGCTAAAACAAAAACCACGTAGGAAATACATCTTTTCCTTTAAATAAAAAGCCACAAAATTTGTATTCTCAAGAAATGCGGATCAGAGAAAGTAGTGACTATTGGCTTTGTGAGAACTCGCTTGTCTTCTGTCAGCCTCTGTAACAGCTAGAGAATATTGCATTGCAAAATGCCTTGAAAATGTAGTGGGAGTAAATTTCATAACTCAAAATATAATAATCACATATGAAGGCTTTCTGCTCACTATATCTACCATCAAATGAACTAACTATGGAAAGGAAAATTTCAGTGAAAGCAACAGCTCCAAAATTCTCAGATGTCACTGGGCAAAGCGTTCACAAAACAGATATTTTACACTAAATACCTATATTTTACACTAAATTCTATAGTTCTGCTCCTGCTAAATCTTTCATAGTGATGTAAAGTTCATGAAAAATAAACCAAACCTTTCTGCTGCACCACAACACCAATAACTTGTCTGAAGCCAGAGGGACTGCTCAGAATAAGAGAGGGCTCCTGGTTGAAGAAGGAGGTAATTGGATTGAGATTCAGCCCTCACCTGCCTCAAGGGGGTAACTGCAGTTTCAGTCTAATCTGAAGGCATCAGCCTTTCAAAAAGCTAGTGTGGCCATCAGTTCACATCAAGAGGATAAATCCACTCTTCACCCAGCACCTTCATTTCACACCCTCTTCCACACCACCTGCATTTCCCTGGAAGGGAGCAGAACAAACCCAATCTCTGCACACCCACATTTTCCACCCCTCACTTCTCTCCATGCAGAGGTTATTTTGCTCTTTCAGCTCCTGATAGCTCTGTACACACTGAGTGAGGAATCCCACACAGTTCACGGACACTTTCATCCCCAGTCCCTTTGGAAACCGGCTTTGAACTCCCTCTTTCCAGGAGGCGAGCAGAAGTGCTCAGGTATGTATGGAGCAGCCTCCTGGTGCAGGAACTGCCTCTTCACTGTTAGAAAAGCACTGCCAGTGCTCATGTGGCTTAACACTAACCCGTAATGAGCATTATTTACCTTGGACACTCCTATGGAAATATACATTTCATGGAAAAACATAAGTAATTAGGCAGATTGCACTTAATTAAGGTGCAAACCCACTAACTATATTAGTTATTAGTCTGATAACTGTTCTGTTTTTGTGTTTGATATTACTGCTGATTCATTGCATTTGAGCTTGGTTTACTTGGTAGATGTTTCTGTAACAATTTTCCTCTTTATTTTCTTGCTGACACATTCTACGATTGCCTTCTGTGAAAATACAATACATTTAATGATTAGGGGGAAAAATTACTCCAACAGATGAGTCTTGCAGGAGAAAATATGTCACGGAAAATCAGAGTTTGTAAATAGATTGAAAACTCAGAGGCTGTAGCGTCTGACTATCCTAAGGTACAATATACATAATTAAAATCGTGATGGTATCTTTAAATATAATCTGTCAGTCCTACTACTAAATGTTTACACAGGAACAAAATGATGGCTTTTCAAGAGACTGCAATGTTTTTGCAATTGCTGAGGATGATATGGAGGTTGAAGAGCTTCCCAGGAACACTATAGCTGCTGTGTGTAATTCTGTTTCTCCACAACTCTCTCTCTAACCTCTCTGAAATCAACTCCCAACGCACCAACAGTCCTAGGCCAGCTCTGGCTTGTGCTCCTGACCAAACTGCTGAATTGTGGTCACACCTATGGCAAAGCCCATCATTGCTGTGGCTCTGTCTCAAACTGAGAGAATTGTATTTGATGTTTGGTCCACAGGCTGTAAAGTCACACCTTACCACAGCCCAGAGACTGACTCCTGGCTTGTGCCAACGGTGCAAACACCACCAGTGTACGAGAGAATTGCAGCCGCTGATGCCATTTGGTTTTTTCCTTTTTCCTTTCATATTCTCTGTATCCTTTACACATATACTTGTAGCTTGGTAGCTTCATATTGTAGCTTAGCTTCAACATTTTCCTAAGCAGAAAGACAAAACAAATCCCATGATCCCTGTGCTACCTCGGTTCTCCTTAGAAACCAAGGCTGAAACCAGCTCTCCGAGATGCCTTTTTATAAACAGGGCCTGGATCTCATCCTAAGGGGGGAGAATCTAGAAGTTACTAAAACTGGGGGGATTATTTCACTGGGCAGGTTCCTAACTGGGGGGTTCTTGTCAGATATGCTCATTTGCAGAATCTATAGAAATTGTACACGCTTCACGCGGAGCGGGGGCTTCTCTGGAATTTTCCACCTGACAAATTTGGTGCACCTGAGGATCCTCACATAAAGGTACCCTTTTTATCACCCTAACGGTGCCTGAATTGTATTTTTAGGACCAGAGAAAAAGGCATCACCACCACCAAAAAAAAAAAAAAAGAGAGAGAGAGAGAAACAATTATGGCGGCACTTTTTTGTAAATTAAATACTAAAACCAGCACCAGCCAGGAGAGACCAAATCAGTGGAAAAGTGCATATAAAGTGGGAAACTGAGGCTGAAGTGTAATTACATAAACATATCCATACAATGATGAAAAATCATTAAAGAGCAAAATGCTGTAAAAAGAATAGGACTGACAGACCCTGGTCACTTTCAGAATAAAACAGTGAGAGTGAGTTTTGTGTCCTAAATGAAAGTGCTTGCTTCAGAGGAACATTCCATCCCACAACCTGAACAGCATTTACAGTTGAGGCTGTGCTGAAAACAGAATTCTTTCTCAAACCAATATCACAGCTTCTTTATTTCGTGTTTTGCAGAATTCTAACAATTAAGATTTTGGTATTAACCGTCCTCATGTCTGCTTCAGCTGTGACTCAGTGACAGAACATTCTGTCTCATGAGTGTATTTGACTCATCCCATGAAGCTCAAGATGTTTATTTAAGAATAGTTGTGCTTTAGAACAAGCTGTTTAACACAGGATGATGGCACCTAACCAGAAAAGACACCAAGAGACTTTCAAGCAGGTTATACCCAGAAATTTAAGGAACATAACAGTTTGAAATAATTATCTATGTGAAACCTGATTTTTAGAAATACTTTCACAATTTTAATATGTTATAAAATGTTTCCATCATGATTTCAGCAGGTTAGCCTAGAAAGTGCATATTGGCTAATGATGAGCAGAGAGTTGGAAGATTTAATTTTAGTTTCAAATTTGACATGCTTTTCTCCAGACTAGTGGTTTGACTCACTTGAAACTCTGGAGACTTTTTAAAATTTTTTTTTCAAAAACCTGGTTAGGATCATGTACTTTTTTCTCTTATCATACATTTTATGTCAGCCAATGTAATGCAAAGAGGTTTCACCATTTCTTAGACACATTACACTGCTTTACCAATAAACAAGCCCAGTTACACAGAAGTGGGATGTGCTGCTGGTTTGAGCAACAGAATAATTTGGTTTTATTTCACTTACAGAACAGTTCTTTCACCACAAAAACTTCATCAAGATGTCTCCACAGATGCCACTAGAGAAAGTGTTTCTTAATAAGTGTTTCTTAATTTGCTGTTACTGCCTGGCTGGTTTTCATTTACCCCCACCCCACCTCCTGCTTAGTTATAACTAGATAATAACTATTATCTAGTTATAGATACTAATGGAATTATTAAGGCCAACAAATACCAATTCTTATTACTCTGGAAAATGCATGATAGAAATTTGGAATAAAAGAACTCACTTGGCACTTTGAACATAATGAAAATTTCAACAGCCAATCCCATCCCAGAAATTTCTGTCTCAAACTCCACCTGGCATTGGACAGGGAGTTGAATCCCCATTCGCAGTGGCTGTCACTGCAGTCGGTCACTCAGACCAGAACAGCCTACCCTGTATTTTATATATTTCTAAATTATTCTTTGCAAAAGTCCCTGGTGTTTACAACAGTCACCTCTATACTGCTTCCCCAGCCTCAGCCTGCAAGCCTGGCTGCAGTCACCTCTGCTCCACTCTCATTTATACTCCTGGGGAGTTACAGAATTTTTAATTTATTTATACTCTGATCCCAGCTCTTAGATACTGCTGTAGAAGGTCCCTGTGTCTGCCCTCATCTGCCAAACTGTCTTAATTCCAAATTGTCAGGCACCTCCGCTGACCGCTCCTCTCACACAGCGCGGAGCAGTTGGCAAGGATCACCACACTGTGCACAAATGCAACTTCCTCAACAGATGCATGCATTTATTCTTAGCTCTTGCTTCAAAATAACACTTCGAGGAGACACAGGGAGATATCTCCAGTGTTCGTTCTGTGATAGGTCATGCATACAATCCTGCTGGAAATGATAGCAGTTGTAAATTATGAAAAGCTGCAGTCTAGGATCTCCTAACTGGGTGGCCTAGATATTAATAAGAATATACATACTAATGATGATGAAGCAGTTGTCCGTGGAAAAGCTGATTTAGAGAATATTCAATTTTATCTTTCTGACAGCTCACATGGGAGCACATACAGAATTCATTTCTTTTCATTGCACTGGAGTCAAATTAGAATATTGTTTAAAGATAAGGGGCAGTATCATCTCACTTGTGTGACCTACTTATTTTATTTAATGCTTTTCAATCTTTAGCAAGAACTGTTTAGAGACAGGGTGAAATTCAACTCACAGCAATATAAAATTTCAGTAATTCCATTTGTGCAAACAAGATTTATTCCAGTTTTACACCAAAATAACTGAGAACAGATTCAGTGCTATTGTGACCTATAGCAAATGTGTTTCTAGATTTCTCCCTTATCCAAATATGAGAAGAACATGAAGGACAAAGCACTGAACTTTCTGCCCAAGTAGCATTACAGCTGAATAATATTTGTATACTGGGTTGTATTAAAGAATTAATCCTAATTTATAGCAATATAACTTTACTGCAATTTGATCATCCATGCCTGGAACAGTTTTGGAGACAGAGTTCCAACACACTATCCTTTTGTAAAAAGCATTATCATGACACATTGTGCTTTTGCCTTGAAATGTTCCAGACCACAATATCTCGTGCCCCACATCAGCCACCCAAATATTCCCTACTCTGCTATATCAGAGATTTATTCTTTAAGATATATCAGAAATAACAATTTTAATTCATTTTGCACAAGTGACTTAAATCCTTAAGCAAAAGTTCAAGACAATGAAAATTAGAAGCATTTAATGGAATTCTCTCCCTGAGTTTCTTCTTCACCACCACTGACATATTTGGTTTAATTTCTGGTACGATCAGGTCAAAAAACATTACTGCACCATATGGCATTGAAAACTCAGTAAGAATTTTAAACAAAGCAGATCTTAAGGCTCACTGGCCTGAGAAGAGTTTAAATAAAGTTATTTGCCATTTGAAATGTGGAGTATAAGCTTGCAGCTTTTCTGCAACAGACATACAGGGATTCAGACTATCACCAAGTGCTGTTTGTGAGAGCAAAAATGACTGCTTAGATTAATGTGCTGAACTGGATCTTCTCCTGGTGTGCATCTTGCAGCCTAAGGTTCACTCCTCTTAAGGACACCAAAATAAAAGTAAGACCAAGATAATAAAGGCAATAAAAGAATTTGAGCTCTTATTTAGAACACACTCCGTCAGCAGAACCAGAACAACTTCCAGGATGAGATATTAAAGATATTTGTTTATTTTTAGAGTTTGTCACTTTCCCCATCGTCACCTCGAGCCATGAACGCAATGCGTGGATGTAAAAAACGAGATACTTGAAATACAAAATGCTGAGACACCCTTCAGCTCCTCAGAAACTGATTCACAGCTTGACCAACGTGCCACAATTGAATGCTAAGAATGTCTCAGTCCATTTGTCATCCCCTTGATACAGAGCTTGAACTTCAGTCAGCAATGAGAAATTGATTGTGTTTTAAATACCAGAAGGAGGCTCTTTGTGCCCTCTCGCAAACATGCTGATATGTAAAAGCCTTTTATTTTCACTCAGATTTGCATAAATTCATTAAAACTACTGAGAAATAAATTAAACCTTCTGGAGATTACCTTTTAAAGACCTTGGTTCAAGCATGGACTAGCAATATTTCAGTGGGAGCAATACAAGCTAAGAAAATACTTGTATCAGAAACAGGACACAGAATCAATTCACTTTTCTCATTAGAAGTATTTGTTTCTGAAAACTCTAATAAATCCAAGTGCTTGAGGAACAGCTACTGCAGAGACTGGCACGTTCCTCTGAGATCAGGATATTACTATAAAGTCCTTTGCCAGGTGAATGAGTGAAGGCAAAGGACAGTAGAAGGAAGAAATGAAAAAGTACTCTGTGTGTTTGTAATGAATGCCTGGCCAAATAAAAGCACCTGGTTGCATATCCCACCGGCAAAAGGAATGGAGAGAGAATTCCCAATCATCCCCAAGATTATCACATATTATCCTGTACAGTGTTTTTAAAACAACATCATTTTCTGAAGGAGATGGTAAAAAAATTGCATCAAGAAATCTTTTTAATATTCCCTTATTAAAACCAAAACATCAATAAGTATATTTGTTGATATGTTTCACTTTCTCTTACCTGAGATTTGGGAAGAATTTTTGAAAGATCCAACCCAGAGATTTGTTAAGGAGTCAGGCTGATTTCAGTCCCTCAAAACACATCCCTGGGCCCACAACCAGAGTGACGACTGGGAACTGGAATGGGCTTGTAAAGGGTAAGTCATGCCCGGCCAATCTGGTTTCCTTCTATGATGGAATGACTGCAGAGAGCAGTGAACACCATTTACCCCAAATTTAGCAAGGCTTTCAGTGCTATTGCCCCAGTACTCCTGCGTTTACCTTAGGCTCTCATGCTCCACCTGGGTGGGCAGCCAAAGAAGTCAAAAGCTGGCAGGAGAATTGGGTTCAGAGGGGAGGGAGATTTAGTGGCTCCTGCTCCACCTGGATGGTGGTAACGAGAGCAGGACCACGGGGCTCAGATTGTTCCTGTCTAATATCTTTATCTCTTCCATTGTAAACTGCAGAAAGGCGTGGCTACAAGAGGCCACCCCCTGAAGTGTGCAGATGACACCCATGGGACAAAATAAACGAGAAAACTTGCTTAAAGATTTTCAGCAAATCTGGGAAGCTCAGTTTGCCCTCTCGTTCTTCTGTATCCTGCCACAAATAAAACTAAGGCTGATGGAAGAATCAAAATTCCAGCATGTGTTCTTTGAACACTTTACTTGGCAAGTGTTTTCCTAAAATCAATCTTTCTTGTTGTTCCTGCTCTTCCCTGGTACATATTTCATTTTCTGAATTCCAGCTAGGAAACTAGACAGTATTTCAATTAAGATTCTTTATAGAAAAGACTCCAACTGGTGAATAAATTACTGAAAAAGACAAAAATAATTAAACTCCCTACCGAGTCTGAAATTCTGTTATTATTACTTCTTTTCATGGGTTAAAAAAAATAAAAACCAAAAATTTGAACTGAAAGCTTAATTGAGTCAAAACACATTTTATATGTTGGTCATAATCAACCCAAAATTACAAAGCAAAATTAAAATTAGAGAATACCAGCACCACTTGTCTGTATGTTTTAAAACACAGAAGAAAATTGCACTGAACAAGCCTATTGCTCTAGTCAGAGATAGGAGCCAAAAACAAGACAAGGGAATAAATCAACAACAGATTTTTATCCAGAGCTATTTTTCACATTAAAAATGTGAGTCTTTATAAAGATTTGGCATAAAACTTTCTGTGAGAGAAAATGCCGTCTCCTCATACATACTGAAAACAATCCATAGGGGTAAATGTACGAGAAAAGTCTCATCACTGAGAACCCACAATGAAAATGGAAATTGCGTTCAACAGACTCAGTTGAGAAAAGCCTTTATTTGGACAGACTGAAGTGATTGATCCGAGTGACTAAAAAAATGTCAACCACAACATCAGGTTCCTCTGAATCCTATGCATACCATACATTATCTGCCCACAGCGGTATGATGCCTATTGAATCTATAAAAAACAGATGAGGTTTTGTGTCCTCATGCTTTGGTCACACACAAAGATAATAGTTCACAAATAAGAAGTGTAAAGCTACACATAATGTTTTAACACTTGGATTCTTGCCTGATGAGCCAGAACCTCTCTCAGCCTCTTTGGCCATATCCCCACACACTCAGGGATGTCTGGGGCCTGCATCCTGCCAGCAATCCCGGCCACAAAAGGAAATGAGCTGACTGCAGCAAAGTTCTGCTTATCACGCCTGGACCTCATCATTCTGCCAATTTCACGGGCAAAGTAGCAACACAGTGTTGCTTTGTCAGAGCTGGCAATTCTCCAAACAGTGGCTTTCCTACAGCCAGCTGCTCGCTGAAATCATTTGGTGTCACTAAACACCGGGATCCAAATTTCTGCTTCGAAGAACATAGATTCTGAGAGGTCATGTATAGGTGAGGAAGGTATTATTGACAGAGGATGTTCAGGAATACCAATCTAGTCATTTCTTTCCCAGTGCCTTTTCCTTAAAGCTAGGTAAGATTCTATGGAAAATGTCCTTTATGAAAAACATGAACAAATATATGTGGGAGGCACATAAGGAAGCCTCCCTCTTTCTCCCCTTCTATCTACTGTTATTCAGAACCATCAGAAAAATACATCCCAGGAGGAGATCCACTATACTGATGCTGTCAGAGACGTGTATCCAAAATAAGAAATTTATACAGGATTATAAAATAATCCAATTATATCATATGGCATGTATTATTGTGGTTATATTGGATACCCACCTTTTAAAAGGTAAGATACGAGCACAAAAACCAAATTCATTCATATACAATTTCATCTTCCTTCGTATAATGTTTACAATGGCAGTGGCAACACAAACATAACTTTAACTCACTGCTGCCAATTTGGATTTTTCTTAAGTCCCAGTCAAATCAATTACATGAAAGCCCTTCAGTGGATTGAGTCAAGTTTCCCATTTCAGTTTTTAAACCAGTCTGATTGAAAGCATAAGCAGTGAGGTGGATTCTGCCCCCAGGAACAATCCTGTCTCAGGATCTGGCCTGGGATCCGTGGTCCCTGCTCCGCCGAGGTGCCCGTCAGGGGTCTGAGCAGCCTCAAGGGCTGTGATGGGTTATGGAGAGGTGTAGAGAGTACACACACTACACCAGTCACAAACCCAAAGGCTGCCTGGTGTGCACAGAGCAGTGCAGTGGTCAGTTCCTGGAAGGATGTGGTTCCCTCACAGCCTTGGATGCAGAGATCTATGTCAAATATAGGCAGACTTGCCTTGTCGTGCTTACACCACATGGCAAGGCCTACACAGCTCAGGAGAGCACAACAAGCAGCTAAACAAACCTTGCCAGATAAAAGGTTGTGCACAACTTTCATTTAAGAAACTGCCTGATATAATGACGGGATTTTTAAGTTCTGCTCAGCGTGCCACATTAAGTGAGGTCTCAAAGCAGTTCATGAGGAAGGACAACAAACACACCGGTATTTACATTGCTGTGAGCGACACCGGAGACAGACATTGACTCAGTACTTCTGCTAAAATAACAGTTGTAGGCAGCTTGACTCAAGCAAAGCAAACTTCAACCAAGAAAACAATCATCTTTCTCTTGATAAATACCTTTAATGACGTTTGAGCAACAGTGGGAAAAAATTTCTATTACTGTTTGTGAACAACCGATTCCGTTTGTTTCTATACAAAACACCCAGAGTGGCTCCTCTAACTGCAGGTGCTTTGGAGGAGACTCTGTTGGGGAACAATGCCACAAGCTGTGCCCATTGCACCTCAAGAAACACCAGCATAACATAAAAATTATGGCCGGTATTGAACAGTAAAATGTATCAAAAGCAAATCAAGATCAGATCAAAAGCAAAGGAACTCTGCTTACACACATATACAGGCAGCAGCAATCATTCTTACTGAGATATCACTAAACAAATCTGGTATGATGTAAGTTTAGCATATTCATAGCAACTTGAATATAACTAACTAATAAATTACAAATTTCATTTCATTAAATGATTCAGTATTCCACTACTTCACATCAAGACAACCATTATCCTCATAATTGCAGTGTTGGATTAGATGGTTTGTGCTTCATTTGCCTTTCTATCAACTTATTTATGGGAGCTGTTGTCATACACTGTAAAATCATTTGACTGAATAAGGTGCTGTGAGGTGCCAAATGAATTTTCACTCTAAGATCTAGAAATTAGAAAATTTCTAATTCGGTGCATACCATCAAACTTCTCAAAAAAAAAAAAAAAAAAGAAAAAAAAAAAGAAAACACACATTAAAAATCAGAGAAAACTTACTAAAGAGGAAGACAGTCATGGAGCATTACCAAATTTTTGATCAGTTATATTTTTTCATAAACAAATTCCTCATAACTGTATGTATACACTCATGTTGTCACCCTAATAAAACAGCATATGTTAAAGTATTTAGAGCTACATGTTCTATTAATGGATATAAATACTACAGTTGATCATTCTGTGGCTTCCAACAGTAGCATTTATCATTGAGCATCATTTACATTTTTGCTTCAGCTAAAATTGGTTTAAAGTAATAAATACAAGTGTCATGAATGCTGGGGGGTTGGGACATTTCTCTAAGTGTCCACTTTGCCTTTGTGGGATGATGGATTAAAATTCTCTGGGGTCTGGTCTAATTTGCTTTACCATAAAACAGATCATTTGGAATTTAATTTTAGGCTGGTATTGCACTGAAATAATGCTAAAGACATTGGATTATTCCAGATCAGAAGAGCTGATACTAAATCTCAGTGTCATGACTGCCTGTTGTTTGGGTTTTTTTCTTTTCTCCCTTTTTTTACTTCTGTCCCAGGGGTGGAGGGGTCAGGAATAAGACCGAGAAATAACTTGCAAATACAGCCATGAATTTATATCAAACAGAAAATATACTATGGGATTGGATTTTCCATATGTTCAAGGACATAGGTTTTACACATCTTTACTGGACTGGAGGGATTCCAGCAGTGCAGCTGTAACTCCAGTGAAAATTCCCAACAAAATTGTACCCCCACTGTAATATGCAACCACACCAACAAAGACCAAGAGGTTTTGACATAAACTTTTAAAGCATGTACTAGTTAAAAACACTGCTGATCATTGCAAGCAGTTTTCTGCATTCTACTGAAAAGATGTGTGGTTAACTGTTCATTTAGGCTGCTGTATGCAAAATGTACTTCCTTAATTTAGAAGCAAACAAAAATTGCAGTTCCACCCCTTTACCTCACCTCAATACATTATCAGAGTCTCAGAAAAGGGCTCAAGAGGTGCCTGTCCTCATCCTTAGAGTTCTCCACTTTTAGGACAGCGTATTTTTCATACTAAACATTTCCAGCTACAGAATGGGTTTTTTTTAGTGACCTGCTCTTCTTCACCTCCCCAAAACAAAATTCAGATCTGCTTCCCTGACTGCCTCTATTTGTACTCCTTTGGCTCTTGAGCTTTTCTGACCTGTGCATTCCCCACCACATAAATGTGTCACAGTCTCATTTTTCTGTATGTTTAAGGAGGAACAAATTTAACACCTCCATGAACAGGCAGAAAATGAGGTCTTAGCAGCTGAGTGCAGAGGGAAAAGCTGTGCCTGGCTGAAGGACTGCTGTGCTGCTGACACAACAGGCATTGATATCCTTTAGTGTGCCGCTGTTCAGGCTTTTCTGCTAACAAATTATCAGTGACAATGAAGGAGGGAAACCAACTGACTGCAGTACATAAACATAAACAAGATCATGTCTTAAATCAAACTGGAATTTTAAAAAAATCTCCTCAGATTTTGACCCAAAATAGACTTGAAATTCATTCTGCAGTAGGGTTCTCCTGGTACTCAGATTTTATTACAGAATTCATTCAAGTGTTACCAAAAAGGCTTTGATAGAGGAAAAGAAGCATTTCCTAATTCATCATATTTTGGAGGTGGGGTAGGAGTGAGAATTAAAAAAACCCCAAACTGCTTCAGGGTGGATTTAGTATGAGTATCTTCAACAGACACATCTAAAATAATCATTGATGAGAAATAAAGATTTGCACCCAAACCAGGAAATTTTTCTTCACCACAAGAATTAAATGTTATACAATTAGCACACCACCTCCATTTAAGATTTTCAGATAGACCAAAATATTTGCTTGTTTGCAATTGCAGGCATGAATTGGCAAGTACAAAGATCTTCTTAAATAACTTCTGAATTACTCTCAACATAACAGTCCTACTGTTATTATAACTGTACACAGCTCTAACTTCTGTCCTGCCCTGGAAGATGAAAGCAAGAAGGAAGTGTAACACAAAACAGCCCTTTACCCCTCACTAACAGGGATAGGTTAGAAATACTTCATTAAAGACTCCACTGCAAGCAAAATTTGTCCATGGCTCAACAGAGTAGAGGGGTGGTGGTGGGGAGTAGGGGTGTATGTGAATTCCATTTATTTATATTTTAAAAGTCTCCTAGGAGAGTAAGTAACTGCATTACGGGCAAATGTTCACAAAGGACACAAAAAATATAGAAGGAAAACGTCCAAAGACAGGCTCTGGAGCAAAAACCAAAAGGTGTTCACCAGTGTTGTCCCAGAGATTAGGACAAGGTACTTCAGGCTTGAAAAAATATCAACTTCATTTTGGGAGCTAATTATTTTTAAGTGCTTACAATCCAGGCTTATGAAACCTGGAAGAATTTCTCCCCCGTGTTAGTGCCCATTTCTATCATCTGGACAAGGATGAACAACTTCTGTTCAGTGGAAAATTAGTCTGAGAGCCAGAGGGGAAAGAAAAAAAAAACAACAAGAATTAAAAGAACAGGGTTTAATGTCGAAGCCTAGGACTGTGACATGAAATATATCACAAAACTGTTTACCTGTAAAATTCTGATTTAGATTTACATTTTCATCTTACATTCACTAGATTTGTTGTTTGGATTACTAATTATTTTATCCACACTTGCTTGTCTTTACCCTGCGCCTCTGGTTTTTTCAGAAAGTGAACAAGAAAAGAAACAGTTGGAAAATAATGTAACAATGTTAAACATGAAATAAGATTAAGATGACAATTTATGGCAGTACTTTAGAATAACTGCCTTATTCATAAATACACTTTCCCATGTTGTTTTTTCCCTTGAGGGATAACTGGAAAAATAAAACTGTTGTTCAAGAGCACCGTGGCCCACTAAAGCACAATGAGCTTGCAGGCAGGAAAATCTCATTTCAGGTGTTCCTGTAACACTCTGTGTTCTAATTCTGGCCATGACCTTTACCTGGAACAAATCACTGCAGCTGTTTTTTCCCAGGTCTATCTTGCAAGACTTTATTTTAAACCTGTACTGGGGCAGCCTCACGTTGTTTGTTCACAAAGGACCAAGCTCAACAAGTTTTGATCTCGTGTGGGACTGTCAAAGTGCTGCAGTAACACAGAGAGCAAAACAACCTTTATTTGTGTGGGGACAAATACACACAGCCACCAGGGTTTCCTACTCATTTCATTTGGGTAACACACTGAGGAAGGAAGCAACAAACTGCATCTCTGAGGGTGAAGCTGTTTAGATTAAGAGAAATATGAATGCCCGGAGAAAACCACAACTCAACTACAATATTCAAAAATAACTTTGATAAACACCCTTATTTTGGTAATATCTCTGTAAAGATCACACACAGTGTTAATTTCCTTGTTCTCATATTAACTATGAGAATATTTGTTATTAGACGTGATATGGAGAAAAAATCAGTTTCCAGAGAGGAAAAACTTCCAAGCTCACTCATTCATCTCTGCCCACATGACAAAAACAAAAGCAGCAGTCCATTACTATGCAACATCCAGGAACCCATAACTGTATGCTCTTCACAAACTACTTACACAACTTCATCTTCTGTTACCTCCCCTCTTTCAAATTTTTTAAAAATTAAAAATTTTAAATAGAAATAATAAAATTAGTTTAGCCTTGTATTTTGAGAATATTGCTAAGATTTGTCTTTAATTTATTGCTGTGTCTGAGCACACAGGATCACAGAGTTATTTCAGCTGCCTAAAATGAATGAGCCAACATCAGAAGTGAAGGAGACAGTGAAAAACTCTGATGTTGTGAATCAAGATTTTGAGATTTCCTTGTGAGAAGAAATATAACCACTTGTTTGAACTAAGTTTTCTATCTCCAGTGGCAAATGATTTATTAGTGCCAGTCTCTGTGAAATTTAAACAGATGCCTTCTTAGGAGGGGATTTAGCTTAATAAGCAATATTTAACACAAGCCATTAGAAACAGAAAAAACCCCCCAAAAATAAAAACCTTAAAATCTTCATCCTCTATTTGGAATTTCACATCTGAAGCTGCTAACACTCCAATGAGCAGAGCGTTCACCCTAAGCTGTGTGAGGGCATTGATCTTGCAGCCCCTGACATCCTGTGGCACCTCCCCACCACGGAGGAATTGTCTTCCAAAGCTGCCCCAGTCAGCACTTTGCAGGGGCTGGTGGCCCTGGAGATGCTGCTGGAACAACACTGAATTATTTAGCACTCATTGTACCTCGGCAAGTGCAGCGAGGGGCAGGCACAGCCCGGTGGCCTTTGACTGAAGGCTGTGCTCTCTTTGCATACCAGATTCTGTCCCCCTTTACCAAGGCACTGAACAGAGGGACACAAGGCAAACTCTTCCCTGTGTTGTTCCACACTGCCATGGCCTCGGTGTCAGCCCTCTGTTGTTGGTTTTCAGAATATTTTACATGGTGCTGCTGCTCCCTGTACAGTCAGAGCGTTGAATATAAGACAAGAAAGTTAAAAAGCCCAATAATGGATGAACAACTGCAGCTATTGCTCACTGCAAAGCTACAAAGGACAATATTAAAGTGGAAAAGCAAAGTTATTGTAAAAAAAGTCATAAAAGACTAAGAACAAAAAAGAAAATAAATGTACCTTTTTCAGAGGAGATATTTGATGTATGTTCCAGAACCTCAAATAAGATTTTAACTTCCTATAGTTTTGTAATCCTTGAAATGACTCAGGCCAGCAAAACCACAACTTTTCTAAATCCAAAGCCATAAACTATAACACACAGCCTTAAGCAATAAAAAAAAAAAAAAGTCTGGAATGTAATTCCTAACATCACAATCTTTCATATGAAGAAATACATTTTTACAATAACATACAAATTTATAAATATTTAAGCTGCCGTAATTATTACCGGCTGACATCTGTCACTTTTCCATACACATTTTTCCTTCAGTGACAGCAGCATTCCTCCTGAGAGCCCTAGTTCAGAATTTTGAGCAGTTATGTCACTTTACAGAGGAAAATATACTGCACACGAAAAAGCAGAGTCCTGTTACAAATTTTGCCTCTATTAATACTGCATGAAATTCTGCTAACTTTGTCTGTGTTGGGTCATCAACTGTCCAAGTCACTTCCACACTCCTTTAATAGCTGCTTAATTGAAAAGTGTAAATAAAAGCAGTTCAGAAATGATTTGATGTTTCATATTAAGTATTGTAACTTTTATATGGCTTATGTAATGTCAATATTAGATATCAGGCTTCAATTGCAAAAGTATTTCTTACATGAAGTACATTAATATAACATAATTATTTATTAGCTATATAATAACTAATAACTGACCTCCATTTTCAATCTCACAAGTTTAATATCAATTTCTTTTCTTCTACAAAACTTTCTCTTACAGATACAATATTTTTCTGTATTTTAGCTATACTGAACTGTATTTCTGTTGTTTTCTCTAGAAGTCACCATAAAGAGAAAAACATCAGCACTGCTTAGGACTGAATGTCACGTTTTCTATCAGAGCCTTACTGGCTGGGTCGCCAGCTTAAATCAACACAACTGGTAATAACCAGAATTTTTCCTTTAGTCACATTCATGGTCAATGGAATAAAGGGACCAAAGGAGTCTCAAAAATGCAAAAGCATTATAAAGCATGACTAGTGCAAGACAGGAACTGTGATCCTGTGAATGCTCCTGTTCTTGATATCACTCCAGTAAAATGTCCAGCAGTATTTTTGTGCTTGGGAAATTAATTGGTCCTTCTCATTCAACAGAGAGGAATCCCCAAGTTTTGGAGACAGAAGGGTATTTTTTGCCTCCCCTCGCTTGTTCACAGAGTTAGACAAGAAAAATAAAGGATGACAAAAGAAATCTAAGCTGTGCACAAGAGTCAGGAACAGAAGGTGAGATGGTGACTCAGCTTGGTGAATTACTTATTTAAAACACAGATGGTTCGTGACCTACATGCCAAAAACTGCCTGCAAGGCACCTTTCCCTCACCCTCACAGAAGCTGCAGGTCCTGTTTTCACCTTAGTCTCTTCTCCCGTGAGACCCAGAACTCCTTTCCCCTGAACGGGAAAGGTGGGCCCTGCTGCCCTCTGCTCCACCTCCAGCCCTTGCTCAGCAGGCAGCCTTTGTTCCATCCTCTCCATCCAGCTGGGACTAAACCTCAGTTTACTGGGAGAAAGCAGGAACGGCAGAGGGCAACCCACGCTGTCTTCACCAGCCCTGGGCAAGCCTCCAGCTGCAGGGGGGCTCCTGATCCTGCTGAGGAAAACTGCTGCCAGGGCAGCACCAGCCTTTGCCCAAATGCCTTGAAGAGTTAAGAAAGAAGGCACCTCCTCCTCCCACTTTTCCAGTAAAGTATTGTTCTATGTTAGTATAAAACAACTAAGAAATAAAGAGATTACATTTATTTTGCCTTTTGCAAGGTTGAAGTGGGTTCTCAGAGGGGGATAGCACAGAGTGTATTAAAAAAATAGCATTCTAAAAGGATGAGAAACAATATGTGGTTAGCCAAAAATTTTTTTTCCTCCCATTAGTAGTGTGCTGAAAAGCACATTTGACAATATGAAGCCCTCAAAACTTGCTTCTTTTACAGATCTTTTGTCTAAACCAGCAGCACACACGAATAATTTCAGTGAGAAATACTGAGAAAGCAGCATGTGGAACTGCCAGCTACATGCGACTTTGATGTCTTCCCTTTCTCCACTCTTGAATATTGTAGTCTGCTGAAGTGAAAATCATTTCTCTTCTGGCAGAGCAGCAGGTTTTTCTGCTGGAAAACATAGAGCTGACGACCTTCCTTGGATTTTTCTCTTGTGGGTTTTCTTTGTCTCTGGGCTTTAAATCTGATGAAGGAGGAAGCTCTGCAGGCTTCCCCTTTGTGGCAGACAGAATCCTGCAGTCATTTGATGAAGGTGACACCTATTCTGCTGCAGATGAGTAAGACTGCCAAACAAACCCGACAGCTGTGGCACTGAGCCCAACCCAGTAGCCCACATGACTGTATTTTTCTGTTGACAACTTATTTAATACCAAAAATAGGTTCTTCCTCAGCTGCCTACCTACTCTGCCTGTCTAGTTCATATCCCAGTGCAGATTTTGGAAACCAGCTCTGAGGTCTTACCCTGCAAAATGGGCTGTTTAAGAATGGCAGTAAAAAAATATTCATTGAAGCCACTAGAAGTCACAGTCAATGTCTGTTTGGAAAAAAATAAGGAGGTTACTCCTGGTTTTGATGCAATTTTCCTTAATTCCTATCCTCAGAATTAGGAATGTACAAAGCTGGAGAGAATGTACGTTTTTGAGGGAAGAAGAAGAGTTCAAGGTGAAAATCTTCCTAATTTATAGAAGCATTTGGGGCTTTATAGAAGAGTAACGTTCTTCAGATACACAAGTCTGTATAGTGTAACTTCCAGTGTAAATGTGAAATAACTGGCAGTGGTTTTGCTTCCTTTAATAAAGACTTTCAAAAATGCCTGAATTTGTTTTGGGTTTCAAGCTCAATCACATTTTGGAGGCAGAGTTAAACTGACAGAGCAACGGGGGTTAGAAGGAGTAGAATAAACAGCAGGAGGCTGTGGATGGATATGTGAAGCCCACCGGTCAGAACCAGCTTAAATTAGGGTGTGATAGATAATTTATATAACCACAGTGGGTTACTTCAGTTAACACCAAGCAGCTCAGGACAAATTCTACAAAAATAATGTACTTACCAGAAGCAGTGCTTCTGGTTTACTTCTCTATACGTGCAAAGATAGACTTTTTACTCAAAAACCCTAATATTAAAGAACTTTAATCATTTTTGTTAACATTTATAACAAAACAACCAACCAAACAAA
>VZTJ01002647.1:48088-69014 GCA_013397795.1 Orthonyx spaldingii | reverse complement strand
GCGGTCAAGCGGCCAGCGACATCTTGGCTATACTTATTGCCTGAAATATTAAGAATAAACTACTGTCTCTCAAAAATTCCTCACTTTCTTCTCAAAGGTACAGCTGAGTAAATGAAATTTTTGTGGTAAACGGTTAATTTCAGTTATCTTCTTCAGAAAAGTCAGCTTTTTTTCCTATTTTACTTTTTTGGGACAGCGTGAAAGTGAGTCACAAAACTTCTGCGTACATCTAATAATCCAAGATACTTTTCTAAATGGAATACTGTATAATGGCATCCTGATATGATATCCAGATCAGGAAATCTCAAGACAAAGTGGGATTGTTTAGCAGAACACCAGTGGGAACTATGTACTTCTAAAAAAAAAAATTCTTTAGAATGTGTTTTTTCAGGAAGAATCTGATAGTTGCAATTGAATTGCTGCTTTCAATAGATGCTCTCCACCCTATTTCAGTTCTTGTAAGACAGAGATTCCTCTAAAGTGGAAAATTGTCAGGTTTTACTTCAATTCAGATTTTTTTCGTATTTTTGTTTCTCCTCAGAAATGAAAGTGGTCTACTTATGATCTATCAAATACAAAAAAGCAAAATTCTGACTGAGTGTGTCAGCTGGAGTCCTATTCTAGAAGCATTTCCAGGGAAGCTCTTCAAAAGCTGATGAGCCCTGTATGTGACGTAAGGCAAGAGAAGTCTTCCTAGATCCTGGCTGCTGGTAACAGCTCAAGGGCCAGAATTTCTGGCATGCAGGTAAGAACCTTTTGTGCTCCTGTATCTGGTGCTCACTGCTTTAGGCTTCAGCTCACCAACCCACAACGAGGTTGGCAACAGTAAACACAAATAAATAATTTTTCCCACATACCTTAAGGACCACATCAATGCTTTTGTCATGTCCGCTACTCTTTCACCAAAAAATTTCACTGGAGACAGATAAGCACATAAAAAAATTTATTGATGCAATGTTCTGCTGGACAGCATGACAAATGATGAAAAAAAGTGTTTTCTGTAGCTCCCATATGTCAGCAAATATAGTAGTAAAACTGTAATAGTAATATAGTAGTAAAAAACCAAAATGTTATTTATATCTTATAATGATGTAAGGCAGTGATTTTTTTTCATAAGCCTATTTTACACATGGGATCTGGAGACCCCTGTCTTGAGACTGGCACCAGGAAGGGCCACTTGCACCCTGAAGACAATTTGATGTGGTACATGATGCAAGATGACAGAAGGTGCAACCTCTATCTCATAGTTTGGCTCTGAGATTTTACACCTGGATCTTTGTGTCCATGTCTTCACCTGCAGCAGGATGCACCACAGCTGTGTGGTGTCATTTGCCCATTCAGTGCTTGTCGGCAGGTGGATTTTAGCTGATTTGCTAGAAAAAAAACATTGACAACTAGCCGCAGTGACTCTCTGACACAGCTGAGCTGTGACTCATGCTGGAGTCAGAAGTCTGGAAATGGCTCCTTCCTCGAGACAGGATGTTCTCTACTGCCAGATTTCTCTGTGAACTATTCATTTGTCTTCTGAATAGAATTACTCCTCCAATTTTTCTGACTTTGACTTTATAGTGAATTTTTTAGGAGAATTACTTTTCATCAGGCATCTCTCAAAACCCAGTTGTTTCCAACAGACAAAAGGACTGAATGATAGTGGTAGGCAAGAGGGGTACTGAAATCACACAGCCCTTTTTTTGCACTTACCAGGTCACTCATGGCAATAGCTGTTACTCGAGGGCAAGAAAACAATGGACCTCAGAATACTGATGCTCTGCTTCTGTATCTCTACCAGTATGTACAGATGTTGTCTAATCTCCTCCTAAAGGCTGGCGATGGTGATGATCATCCAGTGCATGCAGACTCTATTCCAGTGCTAAACTCTTTTAGGATTAGAAGTGTTTCTCTGTTTTTTGTCTTTTCTTTTTTTTAATCTGTTTTTGTTATATAACAATCCAGTAACTGACATTAAATCAGGTGGTCTGCAATGCCTTCATTCTAACTTTTATGAAAAAGCCCATTAGTGCCTTTTTCAATGTTTCATTCCAAGAATATAGAATTTTTAGACTTAACTACTCACCAGTTCTGAGGTTGTTTTGATCAGACTTTTGGGCTTTTGTGTTGTTTTTGTTGGTTTGGGTTTGCTTGTTTGTGGGTGTTTTTTTGTTGTTGGTTGGTTAGTTTTTCTTTGTTTTTCTTTTTTTTTTTTTTTTTTTGAATCCTAGTTTGCCAGATTTATGTGGTTTAAAAAAAAAAAAATCTCTTGAAGGACATGCTCTTTTGCTCTTTAATTTTCCCCTGATATTTCTAGTTTGAAATATTACCCTTTTGCCATTGGTATTGGACAGATGGTTCTACTGAATCTTCTTAATGAATATTGATATAAAGAAGACAATACGGGCTTTGGCTTTGTCTCATTTGGCAATAGCTTTCCCTCCTACTGATTATATGGTCAGTGCTCTTATTGGTCTTCTTTTAGCTTCCAGAACAAATTTCTTCAGGTTTCTTGGTAGCTGTACCTCTGTTAGTGACTTGTCCTCTCTGGTTTCTACCTTACATACTTATTTATACATGTCCTTAGCAACCTGTCCTAGTTACCCCTTCCTGCATATTTGCTTTTTGCGTTTGACCTTGGTGGAAGGCCCCTCTGCTCCTGCATCCTACGTGTGTAATGGGGAATATGATACTGCTCCCACTTTTTCAGAAGTCTAATAGTCCTTCATAACTTCTTTATTCCCTTGCAATTGCTTCTCTAACTCTTATGCCTGCACTTTTTAAACTCTTTGTTCTTGTAGACCAACCCTTTAAAATTATTGTTTTCCCCTTTTCTACTCTTGTTTCTTTTTCTTTTCCAAAAATTAGTCTTCTAGTATTTTTCACTCAGTCTTGCCCTGGTTTTCTTCTACATCTCTGTTAGAATACAAACTAAGATATTGTTTTTGTCATCTATGACAAAATATTCACACATGTTCCAAGTACTCTTTGGATATTTCATGTTTTACTGTATTCTTCTGACAAATGTTCTTTTCAGATGTCTTATATTACATTTATCACCTGTATGACAGTGCAGCAAAGAAAGTATCAGCGGTACAAGAGGGAACATCTGTTATATTTGGCAGCCATGATATAAAGTGGAAATGTGAATGAATTTCTTATGAACAATGCCATAAATTCAGGAAAATTCAGCTGGAAGTATCAAGACTATTTAAGCAAATATTGCAGAATAAGGCTGGGCAGAGTAATAAAAATTCCAAACTGAGACAGAGTGTGAGCTGAGGGGGAATAAGGTGAAATGCACTGCTTTTCATGGTCAGTACTTTTCAGGATAAAGTTTGTGACCACCTGAAATACAGGGCATAGGAAAAAAAGGAAACCAGGCAGTGACATTTTACAAGTACACTGAGTAGTTATGGGGAAGTTCTAAACAAAAAGCATGAATTTGTCTGGTGTCACATTCCTGCTACTAAATCTTAGTGTATCAGATGGCTAAAATTAGAAAAGAAAGTGGTTTTGCAATGCTTCTTTAGTAGGTCATGCATTTGTTTCTTGTGTTGACTGACACAGTAACCCAGTTTAGTGTTGTGTGACGACTGCTGGTTTCTGCTCCTAAAGGTGATTGTGTTAAGACATCGTCACAGGTTTCAGTTCATGTAACCTCTTCACCTCACATGGCTTGCTTTGAAGGTTTTAAACTCCATGAAACCTAGTCACAGAGAAGAATAATTAATTTTATTAACAGCAAATATGATGAAAAAAAGACAGATATTGAAGGGAGGTATACGACTAGGAAATAATACTCTTCAAAAATTTGTGTTAAAATTTAAAAAAAATTAAATTAATTAAAATATTTCATTTGAACTCAGTCACATTTAATCTGAAAGAACTGAGCAGTAATCATAACCACACGATTTTGTGAACAGTTACTGTGAAGGGCAAAGTTGGTTAAATTCATTCACATATCCATCCCCCAAGTTGGCAGAATATTTATGACTTTTAACTTCAAATAAATTATGTGTGGAACAATTTCAAGGTGCCTAAAGAGGGAGGGAGATTCTGGAGAGGATGGTCTGATACCTCCTCTTCAAGAGACAGCCTACAAATTTTCCACTATTCTATGTATTCTAGCTCATTTGAGCAAGAAGATACATATGCTCAGAAAGCTATTTTTATGTCTTAATTCCAGAACAACCTGATTCACTTTTAGCAAGTTTCTCTAGCTACATTCCCAGTTTAGCAGCCTACAGTTGTATTTATTTAATTCCTTTCACTTTGATATAGCAGATGGATATGTTTGTTTTTAAAGATGATTTGGCCTTGAATATTTAAGTATTAGAAGATTGTTGCTTACCAGGTAAAGTATAAAAAAAGAGCTATCTGACATTGCTTTTAAATTCAATTACATAAGTTACATATAAGACACCGGAAAAGTGTTTCCTGTTATCTCCTCACTTACATTTAAATATTTATGAACAGGAATCTGCTCAAATGGAACCCGGCAGCAATGTCAGCAGCAGTTTTCCTCAGCCTGTGCAGAAATACAATATTTTTAAGGGAAGTGCATATGAAGGAAAAATAAATTAATCTAAAGGGATTTTCAGAAATACCTCATAGGAATCAGTAACACAATGTTCATATGTCGCTGCTCAGAAAACGTTCGTTATTACACCGCCACACTCTTGATTGATTTTTACTAACATTTGTTGTTCTCAGGAGCTAAGAACTGTAAGTTCAGTTAAAGATAGGGACTTGAGAAAAAGCACTGTTCAGTGTTGGTTTTATTTTATTATATTGTTTTGCAATATTTGGCATTTTTCTGGAAAAGTCCCAGACCCTGGAAACAACATTAAAAAGATTATAAATAAGAACTTTTAGAACTTTGTCATACTATGTGATGTAAAAAAAAAAGAAAAAAAGAAAAAAGGCTCAACCACCATAAAACCCCAGAAGACAAATAATAAACAACCTTTTTTCTTAATTTCCTTATTTTTTTTAAGGGAAGATGAAATTATGTTAATGAGTTTAGAATGCTTTGATGAGGCATCTCTTGTGATTGAAAGGAAAGATCAGTAAGAAAAAGTCCCAATTTCAAGTTATTGACTTTTTTTCTTCAAATCTGTTGAGGCCCTGAAATAACATTTTGTTTTACCATCCTAATTTCTAATGAAGTCATGTGGTCATAGAGGAACTCCAGCTGCCAGAGGTCTCTAATCAACCTGTCCACTCAAAGCAAGACCATCTTCAAAGTGAGCTGAGGTTGTTTCAGTACCTTATCCAGATGAATATCGAATATTGTCAAAGATGGAAATTGCACAGCATCCTGGACAACCTGCTAATGTCCAGCCATCTTTGTAAAAGTTGGTTTAGTTTTCGTTGTTGCAAGATGCAGTTATTGCCCTTTGCCTTTGTGTGCACCGGAGAGAAGAATCAGTCTCACTCATCACTGTAGCCACGCATTTGTTCTGAAAACAACAGTGAGGCTCCTCCTTGGGGGGAATAAGCCCAGCTCCCCTTGCCTGGCCTGGCACATCCTCGCTGCAGTGGAGTTCACTTGGCCTGCTGTATTTTCTCTTTGTTTCTCATGCACTGGGCACCTGAGATAGGCCATGTTCTGCAGGGGCTGCAAAGCTGAGGTGATGGGAATATCATGTCTACCTGTTTACCAGATGTGGGCACACTCATATGTTCTGCATGTAAGATCAGGTACTTTAAGGCTTATGAATTTGTATATGGAACCAATATGTCATTTACAGAGTTATGTCTTCTCCACAGATTCTAAGCAAAATCTAACACACTTCATTTGATTTTACAAAGTAGGCCAAGCTTTACAGCTTCTTTTCTGTCCTCATTTGTTTGCCTTGGAGGATTTTGATGAGGAATATTCATGTAGCTTGACTCTACATGAGCTGAAACTGATGCTGGTTTTAGTACAGATGCATTCATACAGACCATATCTAAAAATCAACCCACACTGAAACTGCAGGTTTCACTGTTTACCTTAAACATGAGTCAATCACCCATGAAAACTGGAAAAATACTCAAAGTTTTTTTTATTGAATTGCTACCTCTCAACCACCACAGATCATCATGGCAACAGGTCACTGTTTGTCTAAACTAAAGTAGGTTCAATGGTAAAAACTACAGAGTATGGACGGGAAAACTTGGTGTGTATTCCAGAAATGCAATATAAAAATATCTGGACAAGTTAAGACACATGCCCCTCCAGAAGTTCTCTGAATGATGCAAGAGTTTTATACTGGAAATATGGAAATAAAGCTATTGAAATGGGCATAATAATTTAAATTATTAATGTTATACCATTAACCATCCATTGAGTTCAATCAAAATTTATTCTTTCCTGTAGTTACTTTTTAACCTGCACATCTGTTTAGGTCTTAATTTCTTGGTGGCATTTACTATCGAAAGAGCCGAAATGGTGACAGAAAGATATTTTCATATATTTCTGACTTAGCCAAAGCAGGAAACACTGAAAATAGTGCAAGAGGTTCAAATATCTCTTGTAATTTCCAGTTTGGCAGACCAAAGAGCTGGATTGATCATACAGTCTGAATCACTAAACAGAGTGTGATTATCACTCATTGTTAGTAACAAGTTGCACACTCGTTAGACAATCATTGACTCATTTAGTTGACACAGCTAGAGATTTTAAATAGTTCTCGTTGTGGCAGTTGCACCTCCATGGTTACGAAATTGTTTGTGACTTGCTCTGCTTGATGGCTTGTTTTTCATTGCATGAGCTGCGTGATTTTTACTGGATGCAAGCTGGTACTGTTTACTCCTTTTATCTGAATGACTGAAACTCTGAGATTTCTGAACAGGAATTTGACTTGCAATATATCTTATCAGATGCACAGTAGGGTGTTCAAAAATTGATGAAGGTTCTTGAAAGTATTAACATATGAATTGTGACCCTATAAATCATAGACAAATAAGGTCTGTGATTAGAGACCTTCCACTTCTCATATTCCAGACAGTCTTTGGAGACATCACCAGCACCAGAACTTATCTCTATTTATCTGAACTGCAAAGCTCATATTACACCTTAATGGAAATAATTTCTGCTTCCATTTTAGCCATACTGGAGAAATGGATTGGAGCACTTCACTTTACAGGAGTGAGCCAGCACCAGATGAGAAGGTCTGTGTGCCTGTCTGGATGGCGTGCTTTGATGTTTGCCAGATGCTTTGAACTCATCCTCACTCCTGGTCAGGTTAGGGTAAAAGCATTTTATATATAAAATCCAAACACAGCCAACATGGTTACAGAAGTAACAAGGATTACTAGAAATAAAAGTAAACTATGCATGTATTTCTTTTTCTGGGGCATTCCTTGAAGTCTGGTTGCTGCTAGCAAGCTGTTTAGTCAGTCTCCAAACCTCTGGCACACGTTGCAATCTTTAAATCTTAAACAACATATTATAGTTTCAAGGACAAAGGAGAATTTTCTACCCAGTGTCTTCTTGGATAGGATTCATTCAGACTCACATCCTTTGCTCTTCCAAATCTTTTTCTTCTCAAGAGAAAACACAATCATTTTCTTACTTGGGAGACAGGTTTGACAGAGTTATACCAGGATTTTTAACCTTGCTTGTGCTTAATTAAACAACTAATAAATTATCCATCTCTGTAATTCATGAACTTTTCATTGTGGCCAGTGGGTATTAATAAACTTTTCACAGCATTTCACAAGTAGTTCTTCATGGAGAACAGGTAACATGACAACAATACTTGCATGCAAACACCAAAGTACATTTAATGCCTGTTGCTCATTGCAGGCCCTTATTTGTGATAGGAGCATATTGGATCTGCCAATAATCGATAATATTAGAAAGATAATTCCAGGTGTCTGACCCTCTAGGATCTTTTCTGTGCTTACTTGCATGCTGGCCTGATTACATCACGGTTTTCAGTTCTGTCTCTGCTACAAACTAGGCAGTTCCTTTTTGGGATTGAGCCTTCTTGCAGGAAAAAACTGCCACCACAAGCAATTCAGCAACCTGATAGAACTTCCTACACAGCTCAGAAAGTAAGGCCTTGCCCAAGCAAGCTGGTGTTTAGTGAATCTGTGGCCATGGTATCCAGACGCAGGCAGTAACTGATAAACTTGGGGTGCACCAGACTACCATTATCAGCGGTGTGGCAACTTCAAGGGGACATTCTTTCAGGACTATTGCCACTAAAGTTCAAGCACAAGAAGTCTAATAGATTTTTACTCTATGTTCTCCCAAATTCATGATGAAAGGCATGCAAATAATAAAGTATGTATCCCTTGTAATGTATGAATATGGTTTTTTTGGTTGTGGAAAGGACTGGCTAATGACAGTCAAATTAATGTGGATTTTTTGGTGTCTCCATTACTCAATCATTTGCACTTCAGCTGTCCTTGTGAAATTGTATGCACTTTGTTTTTGCAAACGACATGCAGAAGGGACCTTAGGCAAACCAGTGCCTTTCATAATGTGCCTCCTGCTAGCATTTTAAACACAGTGATTCATCTGATGGATCATTTACATTGACTTTAATAAGCAGAGATTTCCAGTAAAAAATGGAAATGGAAATGGGAAAGTTCAATCAGAAGCCTAGAGTTTTCCAAAAAGGAAGTATATCTTTTCATGTGTTTTCACTTGTAGCATATCATCTCCTGGAAATATCAGGAGATATAACAGCAGAAAAGTAACAGATCATATCTTAATTCTAACTTTCTCACATATAAGAGTTACATCACTGTAATCTAGAGTCAAAATATGTATGAGCAGTGAAATTGCCTGGATAGTTGGCTATTGTCATTCCTATAGGGAAATGAAAGAGTTATTTTTAAATTCTGGGGGTTTTAGTTTTGTTTTTTCTTTTGGTTTTGTTTCTAAAACTTATGTAGCTATTAACAGCTGAACACCAAGAGTCTGAAGAGTTCTGAACATGAAGAGGACCATTAAATTGTGCTTTTCCTTTTGCTGTCACATATTAAAACCTTCAGATCACTTCAAACTTGCAGTCTGAGCTTTGGTGTTGTTGAAATGGCAGGATACAGACTTGCATTCATCACCAGGGTCCTCCCCACTGTGCTGCAAATGGACAAAAAACCTACCCAGGACTCATCTCCTGAGCAAGAACATCTCCTTGTCCCACCCCATCATGTGATAATCCAGTCAAAGAAGTCAGCCTGTGCAGTTCTTTGTGCAGCACTGGTTGCTGTTGTCTGGGTTTGGCATTATCCTGAGTGTGTCAGATGATAGATGCAGAAATGAACTGGCTACAAATGCAGTACCTCCATTGCTGCACTTTTTGTGTTTTTGGAAATGGGCAGCATGCTCAAGAATACTGCAGCACATCCGTGCAGTCAATGGCCAAACCTCTTACCACATATTATTGCATTAGATTTGAGGTATATTCTCAGGTATTTTGCTTCGTTCTCTGTGGTGAAGCTCATTTTCATCTACTAGGTTTAGTCTTACTTAGGTAGCTGTGGAAAAAACAAAGAAAGAAACTTTTTTTCCCCTGGCCTTATCAAATGAATATAGAGGGCCAAATTATCAGCAAGGAAAAGACCAGCAAAGACAATTAAGCTAAGAGTTTGATCCAATACACCTAATAGAAAGTTGATCCTGGGAAGCGGATAATGTTGATACTGGTAAATGGGAGGAAATTAATAATTTGAATCATATTTTGTACCAAAATAATGTGGTTCAATAAAGAAAAAAAGCTTATGTTATTAAATCAACTGAATTATTTGTAAAGAGGTTAACTGAATAGTGTATTACAGTTCAGTTTCAATTGATCAGATTTCAGGGTTAGGCAGGTTGTGTTTCCGTATTGTCCTTCACATAGCCCAGCCTCCATCTTTTGATAATGTGCATTAGGTTTGCCTAGCTGAGTTCTAGCTACTGGTATCTCTTCTCTCTTACCTGTGGAAAGTGGCTCTGCACCTTAGTGGGAGGTAAGACATACGTATGTCCATGTCCCTGGGCATGTGCCCTCTTTTTCCAGCATCGGTCAGAGGTGGGATTGATCCCTCAGCTTCAGGGTGACACTAGCAGAGCTGCACTCCCCTGTGCTGTGGCATTTTACAGCCTCATGTATTCATCCCACACTGTCTGTATCTCTGCAACTGCTGCAGTGACCTTCCCCAGCACCAGCCCAACCAGGACAGAAATGCCTTGTCCTGTTTCCTCTGAAATAGGAGTGAGATATGGAGGTGTGAGGTCATAGCTCCTTTTCTCTTCACATGCTCAATGTGAGAGTCTCTGACTGTCTGATCACAGTTTCCTTCACCCCGTTTTGTGAAATATGTACAGTGGTGACTGTACAAGAGAGACAAAGTCTGATCTTGCTTTCTTCTACTTTTCAGTTCTGAGTAAGAAGTTGAAAGGTTAAGCCTGTGGAATATTTTAAAAGTAAATGTTTCAGAAAGGTTTGAGCTGCATGTGCCATTTAGCCCTTCCAAGTAAATGTTTCATAAACCATTAAGATGAAAACTATGCAGATGCCTCAAAGTTTTTAAAAAATATCTGGACTACACCATCCTATGGGAAATTAAAAATCAGGATATTGTTATGATTCAGCTTAAAGGTTTTTAACACCTATGGACCTTTTTTGAATGCTGGGTGACTTCACATTGAAAATCTATGATCATATATATTTCTAGATTTTTTAGACAATATATTGCTAATAAATAACTTGTGATCACATCAGAAACTGTATTTATGGTAGTTCTTCATAGAAAGAGTATTCACATTTGTTACTTCATTTAGTAAAATAATGATTAAATCCAAAGGTATTTTTCAGTTTTGGAAAAACATGGTTTTTAGAGACTCCAAGCTACCACCCATACTATCTTCCAGAATATTAGACACTGTTTCTTTGTTATGTATAAAAACACAGTTTGGGAGGCAGGATCTGCTGCACTAAAGTGGAGTTCAAAGGGACTTTGAGTGTCCTCTTTTTTCACCATTTTATGACCACTGAAGAACATCTTATTTCATGTTTTTCTTTGGAAATACTAGGATTGTTAAGTGATTTCCTACCTGACATTAGTTTATTATTTTACCTAAATGGACTCCTGTCCAGTTAGACCAGTGTTATATACTGAAGTGAATCAGTGAACCATTTTGACACTCAATTTTAGTGTTCTTCTTTACCCTGTGAGAAACTCTAAGGAGTTTTTAGGAATTTTTCTTTGTCCCGTCATGCTTTAGTTGAAGCGGCAAAAATGTCACGTATTGTACTGGAGTGGTTAAACAGTCAAAAACAAATAATTGTGCACAGTCCAACAAAAAGTCAGGTTTCCTGTCAAATTGCTCAATTGTATTCTCTTTAGTCTATCATGACATCATTATTCAGCAGTTCCCCTGTCATCACACACTTGGAAGAAAGACAGAACCTGAATTTATATTGCAAAAAACAAGCCAAGTAAAAGGAAGACTTGCGTTTGTTTGGGAAAAAAGAAAAACCAAAAATAAACCAAATATGTTTCAGAACAGCTTTATCTGTTACAAAGACACAAAAGGCTGCCTAGCTTTTTTCTACCACTGGAGAATTCCTAATGGCATGCAGTTTTTCCCTATATAAAATGCCCTGACTGTGGAATGAAAGCCATATATCATGCATGGGCAGAGACACAGTGAAGTCAGTGAGCTCTGTGTGGGTGTGCAATAGATCACAGCCCAAAGAACCATATTTCAGGGCCTGCTCAGGGACTGTGTTGCAACGAGGTCTGAGGATGAGGGTGTGCTGGATGCTTCCTGCCTTTGATCCCTGCAGATCTGCAGTGGCTGCCAAGCCTGAACAAAGAGGCAGAGCTCATGTAGACCAAAGTCTCAGAGGCCAGCTGCAGAGACCAGAATTATGAGAATTTGGGGAATTTTCAGTATTTTTTTCTTTAGGCATAGGAACTAGGCAAATAAAACTAGCAGCTGCTGTGACAGCAGAAGATGGCCAAATGAAAGATGCAAATCAAAAAAACCTGGCTACTGAAGCTGGGACAGTTTTCTGGCTGAAATTGTAAATGTATAAAAACTAAGGAATGTGCCCCACAGAAGAAAACACTTGAAAACTATTATCATAGGCTGGAGCTCATGGTGAGTTTTGAATGGAGATTTGAAGACATGATAAGGCCAAAAGGGAAAATTCCACAGAGACACAGTAAAATTGCAACATCTGTTGCTCTAAAGTACCCAAGAGTACCCCATGAAGGGTGCTGTTATATTTTAGCAAAAATAAAACATTTTGGCCCACTGGTGCTAGAATGGCCTTTTTAAAAATATACCATCACTTTTTGTATTCACAGTTTTCAGCCAAAATGTCCATGTGGCCAATTTAAATACTTGGCTCTTGTGCCAATATTGTCCTGTAATATAAGCAGCCCTTTTCTCTCCTAATTTGCCCTTCATTAGAAATGCATGGACAGCAAACATAGTCATTATATTCATTCAGCCTTCATTGTCCTACATTTGTCAAGGCTTTCTTTTTCTAGTGTCTTCAATTGAGAGCTGAATAACTCTGACCACCTTAACTGTCAGCCTCCCAGTTTCCAAAAGTTGCTCTTTTTGAAACTTTATTGAACATGTCTGCCTGGAGTACAAATAAGCAAATTATCATCAACATCTTACACGATTAAAAAAAATATCTCTGGGTAAATCCTGACAATTTTCCTGCTTTTTGTTATACATGCATTATTTTGACATTTCACTGCTATCCTATGGTCAACTCATACCTGTTTTTTCTTCTCTCAAGATATTCCTAGCTAATCACAAGCCTCTCCTCTTTGGTCATGCATTTTATTCCCAGGTCTTGTGTGTTCTGGAAATCGTTTCCATCCATCGGTTTCTCTAGTAAAGTATGTGCTTTGCTCTTGTGCATGCTTCCACCTTTTGAGTTGTTTGTTAATGCAAATATTTAACAACCTCTGTCATGTGGGTGATCATGAAAAACTCCACTAGCGTTCAGATAAGTATCTTCTCTTTACGCTGTACCAGCTGTCATTTCCTCTAATATTTCCAGTCCCATATGTCTGCTAGAAAGTACAGCTTCTAACTCTTTTTTCCTGTTCTCCACACTCTTCCCTTCTGCTGCCAAATCAGCTTCCTATCTAACAGCACTCTTGTCTCACTTTGGTTCCTTTATCACAAATCCTTGTTCTCCTTCCCTTCTTCTACCACAAATCCTTGTTCTCCTGCCCTTTTTGTAACCAGAAGCTCCATCCACTCTCACAGTTATTTCACCTTCTCATATGGCTTCACAGTAGTTGACTGTTGGGTGGAAATCCTCTCCTGCCCTATTTTTGATAATCCCCATGTTATGGAGTTTCTGCTGTCTGCATCACACAGCTCTCTTACCTGCAACTGAAAAACCTGAAATTTGTTTTTCAACGGCTTTCAGCATATCCGTCACCCACTTCTCTCATCATGTTGACAACTTCAAAGATGGCAAATTAAGATATCACCTATCAGATGAGCTGCCCATCCATGAACAGTTGTCTCATCCTTCCCCCATCACCAGACTGGTGTTTTCCATCTCTTCTGTTCCTCTAGTCCACTTCCTTACCCAGAGATCTGTTCCTGTCCCCTTCTTTCATTTCAGACATGCTCTTTTCCATTTGCTGAGAAGTTGAACTCACTTGTTGCTGATCTGTAAGAATACCGGTCTCTTCTGTTTTTATGTCCATGCTCCTTCTGCCCAAACTTTTATCCTGTTTTGGTATGGCCCTTTAGGCAGAAATCATGTCATATATTTCTATTTCTGGCCAACCTGAAGTCCCCCTTCTACAGCTTTGAAACACTGGATTTCAGAAGGTGCTGTGGGCTGGGAGTAGAACTGTCCTTGCACAGGGCAGCTCAGTTGCGAGGTCTGACTCAGTGTAGCAGTTCTTGGAGCAATTTGCCCTCTGTGACCAGGGTAGTGCAAAGGCCATTTAGCCAACTCCTCCCCAGTCAGCAGGACCGGGCGAAGGTGCAGCCACTGGTTTTTGAGATCCAGGCAGCATGGGCAGGAGAGTTTAGCAGCAAATAGCCTCAACACCACAACACAGGCATGTGTGTTGCACACATGTGACAACTCTGGCATATCTGCCACTTCACTGCTGCTATAAAATGGGATTAAAATGTATTCTCGCAGCTCAGTTCAGCACTGAAACCACATTAATACTTTCTGTTAAAAAAAAGTTTTAAAAATCGAGTCTTTATGGTAATCTTTCCCTGTAGTTTTCTGATGTTTGATCTTAACATTATCTACATTATAAAGGATCAGGGTAAATAATCCATCATAGTCACCGTCAATTTTTTAAGGATTTTTTTCTCTTCTCTCAGTAAATTAATATTATGTGTATTTGTTATGAGTCAGGGGATAGATTAGCTGTCCTGAGATTGCTAATGGTTTATCTTTGCTTTATCTTTATGACTTCAGAAAAACAGCGTAGTGACATTGAGGACAACTACAACACTCTGATACTCAAGGTAAATCTTTGACATAGATTGTAAGTGAATGGCAATAAATCACCAATTCTTTGGTTTTGAAGGTTAGATCACTTTCTTTTCACAGCTTATTATAATTATCATCTTTTAAATAAAAAAATCTGGATCAAAGCAAGTTTTTGTGAAACTCTGCAGTGTTGTTAGCACCTGAGCAAAAGCAGTCTAAGGAGGCAGAGGTCAGGCTCTCAGAATCAACATGAATGTCTTCATTAGTACTTCTGTAAGTGAGAAAAATATGAATCCAAGTATTGTCTCCAGATCATTGAGACAGCAGGCTCAGTCATAACATCCCAATGGCAAAATAAAAAACCTATGAAGCTGTAAATGCAAGCTTCTAAAGAACATGTGACTCAGAGCTGATGCAAAGATTTCTAATTTCCTGGGTGAATAGGCAGTGTGGTTTCAGCAACATTCCTTCTAGATCCACTTCAATTTTAAGGCTCTCCAAACTAGAAATGCCACTGGGAGAGAAATAATAAAGCTGTGTGCAGTAAAATACACATCTAAGTGTACCTTTCAAGAAGGACTGGTTTTTTCATGTGATATGGCAAATTCCTCCATCACCTTGAATGATATTGACCCATTTTTCTTTCTTTGACATGCTGTCATGCTTTGTGTCACTCTGGAGAGTATGACTTTAAAATCCAAATGTATTTAGTGTAATTAAAACAAGTCATCATTAGTTGAGGAATATCTACTTAAGGAATATCTATTTAGGAAGAGAAAGTATTGTGGTTTATACCTTTATTAATATTTCATCTTAGTCTAGAAGTCTTGATGTTGAAGCTGCAAAAAATACCCAGTTAAGGCAGCGATTCAGCTGGCAAAGTTTCCAAAAGACCTGGGCTGTGATATCCCCAGATAAGAATAATCATTATAAAATAAATATTAAAAAAAAATAACAAGAAAAACCCCCAATGGTTAACATTCATTGTTATTTAGGTACAATTTGTGTCCAATTTGAGAGATTAAACTTCTGATTTTGAATGTGATCAAGGCTGCTCATGACTTAAAAAAGGAACTCTGTACCTCATTCAGAGGAACTTATACGTCACTCAAAAAAAAAAAAAAAAGGGAATCTAACTTATGGAATTTCTAATACTTACCTCAATCCCATGTTAGGCAAAATCAAACTGAAGCAATTTATATTTGTGCTGTGCCATGTATCCTGAAATTATGCTAACTTTCACACTTCTGGAGTAAATTGTTATGTAAAAAAGTCTATTTGAAAGACAGAAGCATGGATTCTTTATCTGGCCCTAAAATTTGATTGAAGAGGACACTTTTTTGCAGAATGTACATTTCTGTGAAAAAGCCAAAAATATGGCCTTTCAGTAGGTCAGGGTCTGTTGAACACTGGAAGCACAGAGGACACTAGCTTTATGTCTTTCCTTAGCACCACCAGGAGTGATGTATTTGGACATAATGCTTGCAAATGACAGTGGGGGCTGTGGTTTACAATGGCTGGCACAGACATAGGCAGCCACCCCTGCTCCCCTCATCAGCACGTGGAAACAGAGTCAAAAGAAAAAACCTAATGAGCAAGAATTTATAAAGAGTCAGGAAAAACAAACACTCAAAACAAAAGATGGCCTCTGCTATAGGTCCCAAAGGTCACGGTTGTCAGCACAATGGGAGAAAGAAATGATAGAGGTAATTTGCTTTATTAATCTTTGGCCCTCATTGCAAATTCATTCTAGATACATCTGCTCATTGAATGAAGAAAAAAATGTATTTTGAGTTGTTTAGAAGCTGTTATTAAGCTTCAGTCAAACATATAAAGTCACTGCTAGTATCTTTGACAGGACTACAGAGTTCTGATATTCAAAAAATAAATATCTTGTGACCTCTCTTAGTTGCTTCTAGGGCTAAGGACAAGTATTTCAGTTTTTTCTTTAATAAAACCCAAATATTACACCAATATATAATTATTTTATTCATGCTAAATGATAATTTTAAACTCTTTTGAGTACTTTCAAATGCTTGAGGCATTATTTCTTGTTTGTGTGGAGGAAGCACGTTGTCTTTTGTTTTGTTACAATGCAGACAGAGACAGAGGGTGGTGGCTGTGGGGTTGCAGCCAGTGATAGGTAATTCATGCAGTGCAGCTAAAGCCCTGCTCTCACTTGAGTAACAGATCTCAGACACACGGGCATGAACTTAGGGATCTGTCCAAAGGTTTTGAAGAAACAAACCAGAACAAGTAACAGAAGTCTGGGGCAGTATAATAAATTTTCATGTAAACACAACTCTCCTGCTGCCGCATCTGAGTGCAGTCAGTCAGTCCCAGTTCAGGTATTTCTGCATGTGTCCATGTCCATGTGCTGTCATTGGGGTGACTCAAAGTACCTCTGGAACAAAGCTTCAGGATAGAAGCGTCACCTAACCGGGCTGACGAAAATGCCGGGTTGTTGGCAGTGCTGAGTTGTCTCAGACGCTGTCAGTGCTGGGAAACAACTCCTGCTTCTCTTCATCAGTCAGGACAGGATGACTGGAGGCCTCAGCCTGCAGTGGCTGATGGGCATGCTGTCTCCTTCTTTTTAATTAAAGATGTTTTAAGAGACCATGGTAATAGCATTTATACTTATGCAATCACTAGATTTAACTTATGTAAAGAACCTCTCTGTCAGCAAAAATGTGGGAAATAAAATAGCAACAATAGGAGGGCTTTTGACTGCAGGTGTGATAGGTCTGGATTAGAGGCTTCAGACAAGAAAACATGGGGAGCTTTCTTTTCTAGTTTTGAAAAATATCCTCAGGAATAATATGGGTTGTTGTGAAGATTTGGAAATGGAGTTCATTGGCAAATGACAAGAGTCCCAAGATCTCTCCAGGTCTGCCTAGGGAAAACTTCTTACAAGTTCTTGTATTCTAAGCAGAAGGCAGCCAAAAGGAAGGGAAGGAGCAAAGTGCTGAAAACTGCACTCTAATTATGGAGATTTTTCCAAAGGGACCTCACTCGGAGAGCCATGTCTGAGGCAGTGAAGAGAACAGACAGATCGCTTCATATTTCATCTGTCAGGAGCCAGCAAATATCCTAGGGATAAGACCAGGAAAGCTTCAAGTAGCCAAGAGTAGCTCTCCAGGATTTAGCCAGATAAGCCAAGCTAGCAGGGACTGGTCCTGCTCCAATAATTAGGTATTACAGAGAATAGTAGCAACATCACACATATGATTTCCCAGTCCTCTCCTATCCCTCAATTCTGAGGTCCAGCTCAGACCTGGTGTGACCTCAGACAAAGCCCATCCTGGCCAGGTCTTACCTCTGCTCACTGCATGAAATCAGCCCAGCTTTCAAATCCCTACACAGTCAAACAATATGAGAGCAGCCACTTAGGGTGTCATGGCAATTCACTTTTTCTGGGTAGAAAGGAAGGAAGAGAGGAAGAAGGGAAGGAACACAACTCAGAGCAATACCTTTGTTTGGGCACTAGAGGATATGAGCCTGAAGGTACCCTATTTGCAAGTGCTGAAATGCTGCCTTCTGAAACCTAGTGCACAACAAAAGACATCAGTGAGGGAAATGCCAGCAAACAGGTCTCTGATATTTCCTTTGAACTTTCATTTGCTGTGGTGGACAATATCGCAGAGAAAAATAGAGTCATCTAAACCTATTTTCTTGGCTTCCTTCCAACTATGCTAACTTTAAAGCTGAGTCACATATTGATGTTTCTTCAACTGGAACAGCACCAAAGTAACCTTCTGTTCCCTACTGCCACAGCAGAGTGTTTCCAGAGGCCAGATTTAAACCTTTGCTCCCGGGAGAATTACCTGAGGATGGCTTCAGTGGCAGTGTGGAAGCAGGGAGCTGATACTGTGCTCTATGAAACAGAGAGCAGAGTCAGGCCTGGCCCCTGTTAGACCTCAATGCTTAGAAGGTAGCATCAGCTCCACAGAGTTTGGTGTTATTTTCTTGCTGTGCAGATTGACTTCAACCGTTTGACATTTAAGCTGTATTTTGTAACATTTATCCAAATCTAAGCACATTTGCATTTACCCATCCAGCTATTTTCCCACTGAAAATACTGCCTTTGAGCCTGCTAGATTTACTAAACTCTAAGATCACACTGCATCTAGCACAGGCTTATAAGTTATCTAGGCTGATTTAAGAAAACAGTCTTAAATCTGTTTCTACTACAAACCAAAGCACACAACAACATCAACAAGTGTAGCAAAATAAAGAAATCCCAGAGGGAATTACTGCAGCAAGCAGTACTGATTTCTCCTGTGGAGAGTTCTTTACTCTGAAACCTAACCTGATGTGTTCCTGGAAAGGTGCTCTTTCATAGTAATGTAAGCTACAGTATGGTTAGTTAGTTAGTTAGGTAGCTAGTTAGTTAGTTTACAAATAGATCTATATATTTACACAAATAACTTTGCAGCAAAATTGAAACCATGGTATTTTTTGAAAATGGAATTTACATTTGTGCAAAAATACTTTTATCTATGCAAAAAGAAAATAAAGCAAATGCATCACGGTATTAACATAGAAAAAAAAAAAAGGATTTACATTGATCAACTTAATCACAAAAGAACTTAGAGAGTTAGTACAGATTTCATGTAAAATCTCTTTGAGTCACGAGGTACCCAATGACTTTGGTGAGCATAGCAGACATCTCAAACAGAGTGGAATTTAGAAAATTCCCAGGTGATGCCAGAACTGTAGGTTCTACACTTGCTTTCAGCAAAGCGGAAGAATTTCAGCTCTCCTGGCACAGAGAGACAGAGTGTATACATTGTAAGTATGAATACCACTTGAACACCAACATTTCCTTCAGACATACTTTTTGGGAGCTGCTAGACATCTTGCAGGCTGCAGTAGGACAGTTTGATGGCCTGGTGAGCATTTCATCTCTCCACAAAGTCCCCCAATGGTGTGAGCACAGCAGGACATGGTAGCCAAGTGGTAGATGTCCCAGCCTGATGATTTTCACGTTGCAGATCGGAAACAAAACTGCAAATGCATAGTCATAATATTTTTCAATTGCAAAGAGGTATTTGGAGGTTGGGTATCAACAGCTTCCTCTACCCCACATTTATAATGTATAAAAATGTTGCTCCGGTTGTATCAGCAGTGTATAGTATGTGCTTCTTTTTGTAACTCATGCAAAGTGATTGCTTTAGTATTCAAGGAATAGTTACCTTCAAAATGCACAGCTTAGCCAATATCAGGTTAAGATCCACATTATATTATTCTTAGAGTGTGAGGCATAGTATTTGTGTAGCTTAATATGAGCTGCTTTTAGATACTGAATACTTCTTTCTCTTTGACTTCTTTTTTTTCTTCCAAACAGATTTCTTATTGAGAAGTGGGGGCAAAGTGTACAGGGCCTGACTGGCATGTGCCAAGGAGCCAACTGTGTTCATTCCCATAGAAGGAAGGAGATGGGGAAAAGGAAAAAAAATAGAAGCAGAAAACAGAAAACCAAAAGAGTAATGGAAAACAGGACTGGCCAGCACCCCATATTCCCTTATCTTTGCAACAAGCAGTTCATAAACACATGTATACACTTCACACAAACAAGGAGGGATCCAAAATAGAGATGCAATAAACAGGAGAAACAACCTCCCCCTCACAACGCTCTTGGGGACAGCTGCCACAAGAGCAGTTCCCAGTGACTTCAGGGGCACAGCTGATGTGGGTCTGGAGTCCCAGAAGGAGAAATGTGGCGGGGAGAAAGTGTCAGTCATAACTTCTCCAATTGTGCAGCAAAAATGTCTATCTAAATATGCCAGGTTCCCTAGAAATTCCCCCCTCACTTCCCTCATTCTTGTAATATCCAGCAATATCATTCACACTATTGGGCTGCCTCTAGGGCAAGAGCCTGTCTCCAAAACAGCTGCTTTTGGTATGCATTGCAGATCTTTTAAAGGAAAATTCTCTAATTCAGCTGCCACAGAAAAAGAATAATCTGAGACATCTCCACTTGTGCAGGCATGACCTTATGAACCAGTTTTGTTTGGATGCCAGGACTGGTACCAGCTCTTCATTCCCTCTGTTGATTCTGACCACAAGCAAAGACCACATCATTAAAAGTGCTGCTCCTTGAATTTCTTCTCACTTCAGTTCCCTTTTTGAAAGTCTAGCTTATCTGTTTTGCTCACTAACCAAAAATAAATGCAACTGAGGGAAGTCAGTGCTAACGTCCCTCCTATACTGGCTACCCATGCCTTGTCTGATTTGCGTTGCCTGTAGGTGGATAAAGCCCCATGCTGTGGCTGGTCATTTTGTCTCCAGCAGACTCAGAGGAAAAACAACATTGGCCTAAGAATGAGATCAGTTATTCCATTCCTTGGTACAATAAAAAAAAAAAAAAAAGCAAAATGTAAATAATATCATTGTTCTTGTTTGTTTTAAATAATGATAAATAATTTTTTTCTTTTTCTTTTTCTTTTTCTTTTTCTTTTTCTTTTTCTTTTTCTTTTTCTTTTTCTTTTTCTTTTTCTTTT
>VZTJ01002647.1:16043-47925 GCA_013397795.1 Orthonyx spaldingii | reverse complement strand
TTTTCTCTTCTCTTCTCTTCTCTTCTCTTCTCTTCTCTTCTCTTCTCTTCTCTTCTCTTCTCTTCTCTTCTCTTCTCTTCTCTTCTCCTTCCACTTCCCCTTCCCCTTCCCCTTTTCTGTTTTTTTACAGATTCTTTTCCTTCCTTTTTTTCTCCTGTCTTTCTTCTTTCCACTTTTCTTTTGTTCCTTTGTCTTTTGCTTTTCCATTTTTTTAAAATTAGGATAATATTCCTGACCTGGAATATTCTCTTTGTGCAGAATCAGGAACATCCAGATTATTTCACTCAGCTTCAAGATATTATGGAGGAATCCCACAGTCAGGATTCATTTGGAAGAAAGGTTGATATTGTTCTGCAGTTATGTACAGGACAGAATGAGAGTCCAGTTATGGTATATTGACTTGTGTATTCAGCAGTAAGAAGATGCTGGATTGACTTGTGAGAGGGCAGAGGGGGAGGTGGATTCCTTGGTAATGTATTCAGAGTGCAAAAAATCTCCTTGTTACAGAGTCAGTGATGTAATTGAAGGCCAGCTCACTTATTGACCTTAGGCTTTGCCTGCAGGTGTGTTATTTCACTGGCAAACCAACACCAAACCTCTGTATTTGCTAACATATGCAGCTAAGTGTTTATACCCTTGCCTCTTGAGAAAAGATTCAGCTTTGAAAATGAGTGAGTACTTGAGAAGTCTTGATCTTTTCAGGAGCCCCTCACAGAGGGCAGATGCTTTGATGCTTTCAGTAACGTTCTCACTCCTTCCAGGTTTCTGCAGGATCTTGTTTGTATTAAGTGGGTCTTCCAGTGATAAATGACTCATATTGCTGTGAACTGAAAGTAGTTTGCCTTTCTTCTGTGCAGCTCCTGAAAAAGTGCCAAAGAACCTCATTGCTCCACTTTACATAGCTTGACTATATTTAGTATGTGCTATACCACAAACTCTAATATAGCCTGTGAATCTTGCCTTTTGTTCAAGAGATGCAGACTATAGTCTCAATCAGGGGCACATTAACATGGCCTCACATCTGGATTTCCACTTCATCTCTTTCTTCCTAAACCTTCAATACTCTGTCTGGCATAACAGCAAGGTCAGCAGTTCATTCACTGCTTGAAATACAGGAGAAAACTCTAGCAAGCCTTATTTATTAAAAGGCATATTAAGCATAAGAACCATCTTGGCAGTCTTCTTCCCCACTGTTTTTTTCTGTTTATTCAGAGGAGATAAGTGAGTGGTTAAGATGTGAATTAGTTTCTTCACTGAACTGGGATAGTTTTTGAGGGCAATCACTGCTTGCTGGTTTACCACTTGTTGTTTTGTGGTGTTTCATAATAAAGATATTTCATTTTTGAAAAATGAAGCAAAAATGTGCTTGAAAACATGATAATTGGGAGATTTTTCACCATAATGCTTGTCTTTTCAATTACATTGCATTTATTGGTGAAAATTGAATCATATTGTGGGAATGTGTTTGAACTCCTATGCAACTCCAAAGGAAAGCAGGCAGTCTTTCTGTTTATTTAGACATCTGAACTTTACATATTTCTTGCCATATTTTGGAAATGTTGCCATGGTCATTGTGCTACTAAGCACTGACAAGTTCTCTTGTCTTTAGCTGGATGGTCCCAGAGCCCAGTAATCCCAAATTAACAAATTAGCATTTAAACAGTCTTGTAGATGTAGTCTGGGTATTCACAGTTTCTTATGCTTTAGTCTTTAGAAGCTTCGAATGTTTTAAAAAGATCGAAGTTACTGCAATTTCTGGAATCTGGACATTTTCAAATGGCAGTTCAGTCATGCTTTGCATGACCTTGAGTAGGACTGTTCATAGAATACAGAGTGGTTTGAGTTGGAAGGAACCTTAAAGATCATCTAATTCCAATTCCCCCACCACAGGCAGGGACACCTTCCACTAGACCAGGGTGCTCAATATCCCATTCATCCTGGTACTGAACAGTTCTAGGGATGAGGTATCCACAACCTCTCCAGGCAATTTGTTCCAGTTAGTCATCACCCTCTCAGTAAAGAATTTCCTCTTAATATCCAGCCTAAATCTACCCTCTTTAAGTTTAAAACTACCCTTCTTTGTCCTATCACTACATATCCTTGTAAAAAGTCCCTCTTCGGCTTTTCTGTAAGCCTTTATGTACTTTTTGGTATTGGAAGGCTGCTCTAAAGTCACTCTGAAGCCTTCTCTTCTCCAGGATGAACAACCCCAGCTTTCTCAGCCTGTCCTCAGAGACGTGCTCCAGCCTTCTGATCTTTTTGGCCTTCCTCTGCACTTGCTCCAACAGGTCCATGTGTTGAGCTGAGGACCGCAGAGCTGGATGCAGTGCTCCAGGTGGGGTCTCATGTGGGCAGAGAAGAGGGGTAGAATCCTGCTGCCCACACAGCTCTGGATGCAGGTCAGGATGTAGTTGGCCCCCTGGGCTGTGGGTGCGGGTTGCCAGGTTGTGTCCATCCTCTCATCCACAAGCAGGAAGTCACATTTGCTGTTGGAGTCTGAATTGCCCTTCTATACTAGAAAGGTAGGTTCCAATTGACTCAATTTAAAATCTCCTGTTAATTTGCAGATTCCAAGACCAACCAATAGAGGTTCATGTGTTGCAGTATACATTTTTCAAAACTGTCTCTGAGGTGTTTCTTTTAAACTCTTTATTTAAGAAAATCTGATTTTCAGAGAACATTTGAAGGCTGAGGAAAATCCCTTATATCTATAGAAACTTTGAGCAGGTATATTCAATTAAAATGATAAGCTGAGACACATGACTTCAAAAGGCATTATGTTATGTAACTTTGTAAGGTCATATATTAGCTATGAGCAAGAGAAGGTCTGGAAGAGTGGATCATATGGTGCAATAATTTGGGACTCGACTTACTGTTTTTTATATAAAGGGGGAGAGCTAGTAAAGCACAATTTAGCACATTTTACAGTTTTTACTGTTCATATGTGGAATTTATGAAAGGTCTTCCCAGAAATGGGTTCATGGACATGGCTTCCCAAAGTAGCGTATTTGGAAAACACCTTGAAAATCATTACTGTGACAAAATTAGAAGCTCTGCTAAGAAACTTAACAACATATTTCAGCAGCTGGTACTGTCTTCTGATATATTGGAAGTTCAAAACCTCAGAATTATACTCACAGTGGGAAGCTGATCCTTTCCAATTGCTCCCAACTTCTCTCTCTGAAACATTACCATTAAAAGGGCTGTGGCAGTTTCAGCACATCTGTACTTATGATTTTAACACCAAAATCCGTCTATTCAAATTTTATCTTTAGCAGCTGAGGAAATGCACAAATAGAAGCAGATATCTTATGTGAAAAAATATTACCAGAAACTTAGGAACCAGTCCAGGTTCTTTGGGAATCCATGTTTTCTCTGTTGAGTTTGGATGGTCTTATTTTTTGCACAATACTATTAAAGAGAAATTGTGCTCATTTTTGAACCAGAAAATGTTAGCACACTTGAAGCCAATGCAAAAATGATGCTGCATTCAGGAGACACACAGTCCTCTTTTAGAAAGCAAGATCTTTGTCTCTGGAGGGAAGGCAGTGTTGGGTTGCTGCTGCCTGGGAGAGGGACAGCTTAGACTTGCCAAACAGCCGACCCTTTGGGTGGCTCAGGAATTCAATGACGGGTTTGGGACAAAGCCATGCTCATTCTTTGGCCTGTAGCAGAGCCCACATGATGCATGAAACTACTGAAGATGAAGAAGATAAAATGGAAAAGGCAAGGCCATTTAAGAGCCTACAAGGACGTGTTCCTGTAATCATCAAATAACTGTAAAGTGTCAGAAGTCCCCGAAGTTGAGAGGAAGATATTAAGAATGGCAGTGTTCAAAGAAAAATGACATACATTTTCCGAATTTTTTTTCTGTTCCTTGGTCTGTATGGAGCTGGGCATGCATTCTTCCTCTCACTCTGTCTCGCCTCTTTCTAAATTTCCTCACTGTATGTAAAAAGTATTAAAAAGTTAGGAATTCCTGGACATTAAAGGAGAATGAATTAAGAGCAAAGCTCTTTCTGTGGACTTCTACTTCTATATACAACCATGCCATCTTAGTGAGACATGAGCTATTCTGATTTACAATCTTCTCACTAATCAGAATGAGTCACTTACATATAAGTGTTTGCAGTGTGATGTTGAGTCTCTCTGTAGACACAGGGCAGTGACCCAAGAGGGAAACTCAGTTTTCCAACAACCCTTAAATCAATGACAAAATGGAAAGAGAGGAACTCTACAGACTGAAGATTGGCTGACCTCTATTTTTGTGTATTGACTCTATTTGTTAGAAATATTTATTTTTAACTATGCGGGCAGGGAGTTCTTTTTTGTTCACACATTACTATGCTTATTTAAATTATCAGCTTTGTCTTACATTTCTTGTTAAATTGCCTGTATAAAGAGCCTTGTGCAAAACCCTTTTGAACTTCCTAACCTCCTTATTCACAATGATGAGATGCTTTTAAAGATTAAATAAAATGCCTTTTTTTCGTGCTAATCACAATGAAATGCAGATGTTTGCTATTCCCCATTTTTATCAGTGACTCCATTTCACAAAGATCCAGCAGTAGAGCTGTTATGGGTATAACTGTATTCCCTAGGGCAATCCATTCCAAGTGCATTTGGTCTGAAAAAAAACTTGTTTCCAGTTTGCTCACAAAAAAGCACACAGTCGAAAAACTGTTCATATTTGTGTTTTATTATCATCTGACCTTTCCCACCCATGCTTAACTAGAGTATCGTTTTTAAATAAAAAACATTTTTTCCTCATGTTACTAATTCCAGATGCTGTGAATAAAACAGTAACATATCAGAACCTCAGAAATAAGGAGCTCACTCTTTATGATCCTGAGAACAAAATACTCAGCTTTAATTGACCTTGATGAAAATGGTTAAGTGTTTCGTTTACTGTACAGTTAACTGGCAGTAAAGTTAAATGACAGTCAAGTTAAATGACAGTTAGGTCCCTGATGCTATTCCTGTAAAGCCGCTGATGGTTTGGCAACTGGTAGGAAGAGGAACTGATCAGATTGATCTGGTAAAGCACTTTCCTTTATAGGAAAAATTAAACATAATTAAAAAATTATTATAATAGTAATTCGATTCTAAAGAGGAAGGACTCAAACATATTCCTGCACATCAACTCTGTCAGGGCAATGTCCGCATGTGTGCTACTTGTCTGTGGCAATGCACAGGAATTTAAATGAGCTTGGCATTCTTTCACTAAGGCTGAGCTAATTGGAATTACTTCACCTCAGCCTGGGGCAGGGAGCATCCACATACATAGTTACCCCAGCTCAGCCAGCAAACAGCAGCTTTCTGATGAGTGTCACTGAAATCTGACTACTGATAGCTATTTTTCTAAGCAGAGCCACAGATAAACTAAGGTGTACTTCCACTCTGAGAGGTTACTTCTGAATCGACCATTGGAAAGAGAACATCTGGCACAGGAGCCTGATGAGACCTGAACTATAAAATACCTTATAACCAGGTTACAGTGATGGCCTTGACCTGGGTTGCAGTGTCCTTATATAAAATAATTTCCTTTTATCATGTAGGATTTTATTTATGAACCAAAAAACCCCAAAACCCAAACCAGTTTTGTTTTAAATAGCACTTATCTGGCAGAGCTCGTTTGAGCTCAATAAATATAAGACAGCAGTTAAGGCACAGGTATGTCTGATGACAGGTAAAAACCTGACTGAGTTAGTATGAAGATAGTCCTGATCTCCCTACAATATTTCTGTGTGGAGATGGGTTGGGCAGGGGCTTACGTGTGCCTTGTAACACTTAGCAGGTCCCTGGAGCATTCTTCTTTCCTAGGCTTGCTGTCGGAGTGCTGTGGACACAGAACTCCACTGGTCCTTGCTGCCAGCGTGGGGTCTGCAATGTCCCGAGCACATGAAAGCACTGTGCTGCTTGCTCCTGCTCCTCAGGACTCTGCACCATCACTGGGGACAGCACCACGAGCGACGGTGCCAGAAAATCATGGCACTGCTGTCCCTGGGAAATGTGAACCTCATGCTCCCAACACAAAAACTACACTTTTCAGACTGATGAGCAAAACTGCCACTGTCACATATGTGCATTTCAGCGGCTTTCAGGTCGTAGGACAGATACACAGTGGTACAGCGTGTTAGTGAAGACAGCAGCTGAGTAATCTCATAACAAGTCTGTTGCAGATAAAACAGAAAACAAATCAAAGTGACTTGTTATGTAAACCTGGGATTTTTCGTGCTTGTTACTGGCCTGCTGTTACCCAGCTACTGCCTGGTGAGAGAAACAATCACAGGTGAGAGTGATTTCTTCCAGCACATTAATTCATTAAGCATATAATAAATATCAGTCTTAATTTAGATTCTGGGAAGTTGGTATTGTAATTGAAAGCTCATGATGTTTTCCTATCACCCACACCTAGATACACATGATCCAACCCAAACATGCATACTATTTTGGTGAGTTACTTGTCTTAAAAAGAGTTCCTTTTAGCACACATCTGGTGGTACTTTTTCCTTACATCTACCAAATGAAAGTTTATGCGTCTTTGCTCTGGAAGGCAAACCACACATTATTCCTTGATGTCTTTCTTTCTTGCCACAATGTCTGGGGTTAGGGAGCTACAACATATAAAAAGGAGGAATTTCGAGTTTCTTGATGTTTAATCAATATCTTAATTTGAGGTTTGCATAGGATTTGTTTTCTCTGTTGATTTTCCATAGTTTCTTGCATTTGTGGTATCAATTTTGCCAATATTAGAAATGGGTGGTACTGAACATGTTGAAAACTTGGAAGTAAAAACAAAAGGTCTACAGAAAGATAAGTACGCCTGAAGGCAGGCAGATAATTTTCATATCTCAAAATTCAAATCAACATAAATCCAGGTAATTTTCAGCATGAGATGAAATGAAAAGTAGGAATACTCATACTGAGTTTTTATGGTAACAAGAAATTTGTTCCACATATTGCATTACTATTTCAAACATGTTGGCCTAGCTTGCTACAATACATCCTGTCAGATATAGATTTTTGTTAGATTATTTTTTTCTCTCTCCCTTTTTTCTACTTTATTTCAGAATCTCTTTAAATTTAAGACTCTGGTTTCCCTTAGTTCAACTAAGTCAGTTAAAGCAGTGCAGCTTTTCACGTGTCACTGGTATACAAAATGTCATAAAATATATATTACACATCAGAGCTATGTAAAAATGACCTCATATTCATGACCTTGATGTGCTTGGATTTTTCATTAAAATTCTGTTTGCTAAGGAGTAGAACAATTTGCTTCCTAGACCAAACTTTGGGGAAAAAAAGTCCGTGTTGAAATTAAATGGAATTTGTAACTTCACAGAATTCTCACTTTGAAAGGCATTCTGCAAAATGTGTGGCACTTCCACAGAGAGAGAGAAACCCAAGAATACACTGTGTGATCTTCACAAAATATTTTCTTTTTCTAAGATAGAAAGTGAGAAGCAGTGTATTGTCGGGCACTTGAGAAATGTTGTAACGGCTTGGTAATGCAAGATCCAGAGTGCTTTAATGTTGTTATAAAATGAATCTATGTACCTATAAAAAGAATAAGTATAAAGGATTGAACCTCATTGAATAATTTCCAAGTCTGCATCACAATGAGCTTAGGCCATTCACTATAATTATGAAGACATAATCAAAGAATAATGATTCACCACTGAGCCATTAGAGTTTTGGAGTTTACAGGGCAGTTAAAAAGTGAATAAGGGAATTTAGGAACTACCCCACAAAATAAAAAAATACTTTTTACCTAGTGTTTTGAGTCAAGGACTGTATAGTGCATAATACTTTAAAATCTCACCTACACATACTTAGGTTTAAAATAAATATATATAATACTAAGCAATTTTATTCTAACTAAGGAGGTTTTACAGCTGAGTAAAACACTGGTCATTCTTATTTTTAAAATGAATGTAACTTGTTTCAGCAGCAGAAGTCTTTTATCCCAGAAAACATTGTGTGTTTGAGTGCTTTGCCTGAAATTTTATGACCTGTTCTGTTCAACTTCTACTTCATCGTTAGTATACCATCTCTGAATCTTCTCATCCCTTTTTAGAACAAATACTGTGTCTGAAAAATCTTCCTGGTATATACTTACTCGTATCTCTCAAGCCTTTTTCAAGGCTTTCGAGGCATCTGTTTTTCTTGAGAAAACCTCTTTCCACTTGTTTTCAGTGAATCACCACTTCCCACTCCACTCATGCAATCTGTTTGATGTATTTGAGGCACATACTTGTTCCTGACACTGCATTGTTGAAATCCCCTCACTACCTGTTTAGTTTAATGGCTAATAAGTCCTGTTATGCATGAAATAAAATTTTCACTAGTTTTAAAGAAGTCATAAAGAGTTTGAAGTGCAAATTGAGATATTTGGTGCCAAAGTCCTTCTCTAGACATCTTAAGCACAACTGGTTGAAGTGTTGAACCTAATTGAAAATTAAACCAGTGTAGGTTTTTCAAAGCAGAGAAATCACTGCAATAATGGCTGTGGACAATTAGTATAAAAACGTGTTGCCTTTTGCCAAATAACACATTTACTTCTGTATGGTAACATCACTGCTCAATTTCACAATAAGATTTATTAGCTACTTTTCTGCAATGGTGCATTTACCATTATGAGGAAGTACTGAAATATGAGTCTGCTTTCACGGAACTGAAGATCTTATATGATCAGTCACTTAGGGAAAAGTAGAGGGAAGAATTTCAGTACTCTTCTCCTCTTTATTTAGAGCTACTGAACTGAGAATACTTGTGACTGATCTGGGAATCCACTGTCTGTTACTTTAGTATTTCTGATGGTGTTCTTCTCAAAGAGGACAATTAGAGCCTACAAAGTAACTGAACACAATTCACATTTTTCAGTCTCGTGATCTGTTAACAGATGAGGCAGCTGGACATTGCAATTTTATTTTCTCTCTGAGAGAAGTCATCAAGCCAGACCTGATGTCACTGTAAATCTTTCTGGGTGGATGGTCATCTTTTTCTTCTGCTTAGTGCAGCATCTGGTGTATAGGAGGCTATGGCTCTTAAGTGCTGTCATCACACTAAGTCACTTAAGCTGTAAGAAAAGGTACAGTTTTTGGTAGGAAAGGTGGGCATGCTGCTGGTTTCCAGGGGAATTAAGTGATATGAGTGGTCCTAAAAAGGGGATAGGACTTAAACAAGCAGGCCACCCCTATCTTGTGACCAGTCCTCTGTGACTAGGGCACTGGAAAGAAGCTGGTCCCATGTTGCAGCTGGGACTGTGGTTCCACGTGCCTCAGGTGGAAGGAGTGAAATGGAAGGTTCAGGGCCAGAGTAATTCTGGTGTGGTTGTATCTGTGCTGAATGTGTATGCTAGGAAACATGTGTAGCCACCCATATATAAGCAGACTTCTGGCTTTTTTTATAGTGGAGTCTATAAATAAGAGGGGTGAAAGTGATTTACTTATTTTTGTATATGTCTGGGGACATACTAAAATATGGTAAATTCCTGTGATAATTCTGATCATTGCCCAAAACTTCTCAATTGCCTTGAGAAAGGGAATGCTACTACCCCCAGTGTTAATAGCAGCAAAATCTTCTAACCAATGTGACAGCCATGAGCAGAAGATGAAAGGAAAATATATTAAGAAATCAAGAGTTGACTTCAGGAGGCAGAATAATGAGTCAACCATATGAGAAATTAAGGTCATGAAATTCTTGCCTGCATCTTACCCAGGGAGTTGCCTAGAAGGTTAGCAGTGAAACCTGAAACTGTATGAAACTGACTTGGTTTTAGCCTGCATTGCAACTCTGAAAATCACAGCAGATTTCTCAAAAGAGGCCACAAGAAGCCTGCAGGAAAGCTGTGTGGTGCCATGACTCTTTCAGCCAGCAGAAACCACAGATGTGTGTCCAAGGGTTCCATGGAAGCACAGAGTGGCTCCGCTTGCCGCCGGCTGGCTACCACACAGCTGTGTCTGCATGGCTTGAGCCAGGAGGCCCTGCTGATAGACCACAGTGCTGTGTGCTGCTATCCAAGCCAGTCATGAAAGAGGAGCCGGCAGGACAAAAATAAAGAGTGATGAAATGCTTGCATAAGTTTGGGTGTGAGGCAATAAAACAACCTCAATAATTTTTTTGTTCATGGGGTCCTACAACAGCATCTTCCAGTAACCTGCATCTGCTTTCTGGCACAGCTTTTTGTCAGACTCTGTTTCCTTTTCTGTTAATAAGAGATTTCTTTCTACTGAGACCAAAAGACTCTACCTTTGCTGAGACACTGATAACTGAAATAAAGTAAGCCCTTTCTCTTGCACGGCCAGACCAATCCTTGAAACTTTTCATGACCACAGTATGCCTCTTTGAGACCTATGCCTGTTGCCTTCTTCAAAAGCCTTTATTGGATCTCAACAAACTTTGAAAAATGGAGAAGGAAGAGTTAATTTTCCATATGTTGGTAATTTCCATCAAAGATGTGTACCTCTAAAGCTGTTTGGACTGTGCTCAGCAGGAAAACAGGCACTTTAATTTGGTAAAAAGCAAATTATCCTCAAATAAGTAATCTGAAACAGGTCAAGTGAATCATGGGGTAGAAACATCTGTTTTGTTCAGTTGACTGCAGAGGGTTGCTGCCTCTCCAATCTGAGAGATGTTTGCAAACGAAACCCAGCTACTCTCACTCCCTCTGGATGCATTAATATTAGAAGTGTAGGGAAACCTAACCTGTCTCCATGCAAACCACATCTGATTTGAGATAGTATAGTATAGTATATTATCTTGTGTTTCTGTGCCTGTTCTTTAAAGGCTAGATAATCTCCTCCCAATCTTCCACTACCCCCCAGTTTATTTGGTTGGGCACAGAACTGCACAAATTGACTTTGTTGCAGATATACATAAACTGGGATTTTGTACTACTTGGGGAAGGTTTACCAGCACAGGTTGGAAGTAGCTTGGGAAATCTCTGCCAAACACTTCACATGTAAGACAGACCTAAATAACCTCTTATTACCTTCATCTATAGATAAATTAGAGGAACATATCAAACAACATTTGATTCTCCTAAACCACCTTTTCTGATCAGGTGAGCTCAGGAGTTTGTCGGTGGTAGATTACAGGCTTTTCATGGATGTCAGCTCTTTTTGCAACAAGCAGAAGACAGTTCTGGGCTTTCCTTGATATCAGTTACATTATTTTGCTTTCCATTCCTAAGATTACTTTTGGTTTCTTTTCTCGTTGCAGTAGTTAACTTCTTCATACATAATGTCTAAAGGACCTGCAATCGTTCCAGAAGGCCCTGGTGAACAAACCATATTGTCTTATCATATGCAGACTTTTGCAGATTTGGACTTTTTTACATTGGTCAGCTTATCCACTTCATTTTTGACATGTGCTAGTAGTGTGGGAAATGAAATCTCAGAGCTCGGTATTTAGTTGCATGAGGTATCCTGTTAGTCTCTTGCTGAGCTTGTCACCAGGATGGTCATGTAGGGACTTCAACTGTCCCATTACCTTCAGCCACATGCTCTCCATGCTGCTCAGCACCACAGTCTGATGATGTGCCAGGTCCCAGCTCCTTTCCAGGCACATGCTAGGGAGTGGCTTTAACCCTGAGAGGGGCTGCTGCCCCTCTCCAGCTTTTGCTGCTTTCCTGGAGAAAGAGAGCTTAATAAGTATGGTGTAGGGGACAGGCTACACCTTCCTCCACCAGACCTCTCATGCTGCCTGCATAGGGATAGGTGGGTGGGAAGTGTGTTACCTCTATCAGATGTTTCCCTTCTGCAAAGTGATCCATAAGATATGAAATATGGTTTATTTTCCTTCTTGGATGTGATATTATTGCTTATTTTTTATCTTACTACACTGAATATAATTTTATGCTCTTTTAATACCTCAGTGTCAGTTCACAAAAGGAAAACTTCTAATGCACTCATGTGCATGTGTACATATCTTAAAATAGTATATTCATGCGTAGATCAGTTATTTTCTGAAGAAGTGCATCTAAGACCTGAGTTATCAAACAGGCACTTAGATTATTTTCTAGAGAAGTTGAATGTACATAGTCACTTGCTGAAGGTTCAAATTTTTTAACGCCAACATTAAAGACAGTCCCTTAAAACAACCCCTCTTATTCACTATTTTAAGAAAGTTTAATATGTCTAAAAATTCACTATTTTAAGAAAGTTTAATATGTCTTAAAAACTTTCATCCTTTTCCAGTCTCTAATGTCTTTAATGTGTCTTGAACAAGAGTTCAGATCTTGATTGTGGGTGCTGACCTCAGCATTTCTTGTTCTGCAAATCACAGAAGGGAAATAAAAGTGCCTACCAATAACACTCATCTCTTCAACCCTTCACCTTCTAACACTAGCAAGAAGCAGCACTTCAGATTATGCATGCCATTGAATTTCCCTTTTGTCATTAGAACAGAAGCTTTCTGCAACAGCTGTTGACCAATGCCTGAGTAGTACTTACACATCATGACCTTTCTTGCACGTATGAATTTCTATAACAGTTCATATAAAGAAGAAGAAAAGGTATAATCACACTCTGTGCTGGTAACCAACTGATTAGAAATTAATTTTTTTTCAGTAACAATTCATCTTATTGGTGGTTTTGTGTCAAATATTTGGTGATCAGTTGCAGAAGGCCCTTATTGCCACGGTCTTCCCTGGCTCCTTTGTGTTCCGTCTTAATCAGAACAAAATCATTATGAAAAGCATTTTGAACAATTTTTTGGCTGTGAGTTTAGCCAATAAAATATCCCCCCACAAAAGCTCTGTAGAATTCTGCCCTTCGTTCACATGTACAGCTGTGAAGAAGGCTTTGATTCCAGCACGGGGAAGCATGAGATCATATAATGTTTGTAGAGCACAATGGCATAAAATGTAGGAAATCATTTAGTTATTTTCTTTACTGAGTACAAAACATTGTATTTGTTAGTCATTTAATTATGATTTCAGAAATGAATTTTTAATGATGGGAGGACAACATTAGTTAGTAATTAGGGAAATGAGAAGCCTGTATTTATTCAAATAAGCCCAGCCCTTCTGTTTCCTGGATGACAAAACATTATGGAAATATGATTTCATAAGGTATGCTAATTTATTTTGGAAATATGAGAATGAATCATTCAACCAAACATGAAAAAAATAATTTGGCATTTCACTGGGGTTACATTATTCCATTTACAGAAATTCTGCATCTTGAAAGACACCTGCAACTTCAATTTTGTCCATGATTCACCAGGGTATACACTTCCTTTTTCACCTGTTAACATGTTAAACAACATACAGACAGTGAAACAAATGGAATATAAAATGAAAGTGAACTTTTAGTTGAGTTCAATTCTTTGAACAGTTAGCTAAAGTTATATATTTTCTCATGGACTAAAAAATACATTAGAATAATGTAATTTCACTTCGGAGTGCTTACAGTTAATATCTTAAAAGGAATATAGGTTATTGAATTTTAAAAATTTTCTTAAACCAGATATTCTCCGTTAAATGTCATTTGCATTGTTATACTTTGACATTGTTATTAATTATACTGGTACAATTATATTTTTATCTGATCCTAGTACCTAATGCGCACAAGACTCATTTTATTTCTGTTTAATTTCTGTTGGTCTAAAGTCCCCATTGTTTATAATCCTTGATTCTGCAAAAGTCATGGTTGTCATAATTCTTAAATAAAGCTAAAAACAAAAGGAATTTAAAATTTTCTTACTGCTATTGTTCTTACTCAAATAGGATGATAAAAATGAAGTTACAGACACAGAAATGTGTCACTTACCTACAAGAAATTATCTCTATAAAATGAGTGTAGCACTGAGCTATAATTGTCTTCAAATATACATGAGAAAAATCTACATAACCAAAACCATTCATTGGCAATCACAATAAAGAATCCAAGCTGAGCAGTCTCAAGAGTTTCATTATTTCTACACTGAATACAGAAACAGGAAATGAATGGGGTGGTTATATAAATGAGTGTAATACTTTGGGCAGAATGAAATTCACATGATTAGGCCGAATATTATACAAGTAGATCTACTGACTTCATAAATGACATACAGACGTAATTAGGATTTCCCAATCCTTGTTTATTAAACTGTCTTCAAAATACAGATCTGTGAAACAAAACCCCAAGTGGTGAGATGCAATTTGGTAATATGTATATGTTGTTTTATGTGAATACTATAAGAAGTTATGTTCAAATTTAGATTTTTTAAGTGGGACATTTTAGACATTCTAGAAGAACTAAAATGTTTTTAAGACCCCACACGTTATGAATTTATGTATGTTTGATTGTATCAACTATACAAAATTTTAAAGTAGATTTTACAACCATATTTTCACCATGCTAAAATCTTAATGCACAAATAGAAAGAGTACTAAACGAGGCAAATTTTAAGTAACACTTCTTTGCTGAACTATGTTGTGTTTTGGTTTTATCTGTTTGTTTGGGTGGTTTTGGGGTTTTTTGGGGGGGGTTGGGGTTTTTTTTGGTAATTATTGGATGGTTTTGCAAGTCCCAAAACTATACTTTGGTAATCCAACCCACAGAGGAATTTCTCCCATCTATGAACTCCACAGAAAATGCCTATAAAGAAATACATAATTGAAAGTGTAGTCAGGTTTTCTGTCATGTCTGACTTGGGAACAAACAGTACAAAGTGCTTTCTGATTACGTGGAACACAAGGATTCAATAAAAAAGTGGAGTTGGCCAGTGGGTAGCAGTTCCAGTACATAAAACATTGATGTTTCAAAATTTGTTTTTATTCTGGTCTAGAATAGAAAAGAAACCATGCAAGCATTTTAGAAAGGAATTCTGTTGAAACACCCCTTTTTAAATTGAAAAGGACTGTTTTCTCAATTTCTTTTTCAATGAAAATGAGCCTTGAGTTGAAAACTGTAGTGATCCACTGACACCTCTGCAAAATGTGGGCTTTAGCAAAACATTATAATTCAGCAAAAAATAAAATAAAATGTAAAAGTATATATCATCAAATTTTCTAGGGATATCTAAGAAAAAGTAAATAGCAGAATGCCAGTGTTTATGCTTTTCATAGCAATCATTAAGTATTACAGCATTTTGGCTTAGGATTTTAAACGAATGCCTAAAAATTATAAACTTTGAGTCTTTTTTTAATTTAAGGAAAGGGTGGACACCATCCAGGTAGCACAAACATTGTCTATAGTTTCCATTCAATTATTTGGCCAAAATATTAATGTTTTTGTCATCAATTTTTTCCACATGGGTTGACACTATTCAAATATTATGACAGCGTGATGACAAGATGTTTACTTTATGACTTTCTTTAGCACGGCTATTCTTTTTAATAGATCAGAAGATGTTAACCACATGAAGTTGGTCACTTAAACCTCCTGACCTGTACATGTGCTCAGCACCCTCCTGTAAAGAAGAAAGCTTTCTGCTAATATGTTCCAACATTTTGAGCGTTCTTTGTGGAGTCATACAATTTTAGTCACGTAGCATATGTAATTTTCTGTGTTTCTGATAATTTTTGAACAGTAACCTGAGAAGCATGGTGTCTCAGGTGGATTCAGCTGTAAGAGCCAAGAACTGGTGCAGCCCCAGAATGTTTGATGTGCATGAAAGCTCTCAGCGGTCTCATGCCAGAGGCCAGGGTCCAGCTTTCATCACGTAAACACGAGGTTCCACAGCATTGGAGTGAAACTCCAGCTGAGCATCTCATAGTGGGGATGTTGCTGTCCTCAGGTACACCATGGTATTCCATAAGCAGGGGAGACCTGTTTCAACAGAGGATCCAGGAATCTGGCAAGACTTCCTCCTAGCCTGGGAGTCTAAATGAGACACCTAAACCTAGTCACACACTACTTTTCTGTAATTCCTAGGACTTAATTCCCTTCAATCCACTCAAGAAAACCCCAAATCCCACTACAGAAAGACTTCATACTTCCTTTCTCGTACTGTTCAGTGGCAACAGTTGTTGGCCTGTGACTCAAACAGCAGAAAGGTGAATAAGATCTTGGTAGACCCTATGCAACTCTATCATCATGCTTTTTGCTGATGGGCATATCTGTCTTCAAACCAGGGGCACAGGGTATCAATATTCAACCTGCATAGAGATCTGAGTAATTTATTGTCTTTGCATGCATCAGTTACCGAAGGTTGCAGAACTGCAAGGCTTCCTTCCACCAAAAAATTTTCATCCTTGCCTTTCTAATGAAAATTGGCCATACACTGTCAGGCATGGTGGGTAACAGATATTTAAACTAATTTTTCTTTAAGGAATCTCCTCAACTGATGTTGATGATGTGTAGATCTTGAGTATAAATAATTGCCCTTTCTTTGAATCCCATTGAATCTGTTTGCCTTAGTCACTATACCAAAGAAAGATACATGAAGTGGAATACAAGATTCAATGTGATCACAGCTATGGCTTGCAGCCTGATCAGCTGCTCCACAGAGCATTTTACAAGCAGCACAACTTCAGAATAATTTCCTTTTTATCCTCTAGTTCAAAGACATTAAAGGGAATCAAACCTCAGAGGTTCTTTCTAACCACATACACTTGTGGGCTACTTTGAGCAATAATGTTTCCCTCTGTAATTTGTAGCCTTCTCTGTATGCATTTATGTAATTAGTAACGATGATTAGACTTCACATTTTTTAAGCCAATGTTACTTTGAAATGGATCTTCATCCATTTTGTAAGCAACGTATTTTAATACATTTAGTGAATTTCACAGTCCTTCCCAGGGCTCAGACAGGGAAGTGTAAGGTGGGTAGTAGGCAGTTACATTTCAATACATATTTTGTAGGTGTTTTATAAACCCCCAAAAATATTTGATTTTATCTATCCTATGCAACAAGAAGTTATAATTTCAGTGTGTGAAGAGCTGAGATGCGCCATTGGCCATTGTGAGCTAACTGGTACAAGACAAAGAAATGTATCTGTGGTGGCATCTGGCCAGTGGAAATACATTTGAGAGCTGCTGCTGCCCATGTGAGTTGTATGTCACTTTCTGATAAGAGTAAGCCACTGAGCAGGACTGTACAAAGGATAATATACTGTTATCTAACTAAATTATGCTTTTGGAAGGATGTCGGTGTCTAGTGTAGGTCAGGTTCTAGGAAATTCCTTCACTAGACTGGATTTTGACTAATTTCTGCATTTAGTTGTGACTGACACAAGTTAGCCGTTTTTGTCAGCCACTGACATTGCTGACAGTGTTGTATGTCATTTTGCTGCATATTTGTATTCATAAAAATATGATAAGACAGTTCTTACTGGTATTTTATAGTTCATTTCCAAAAAAGCATATACCCCATGCTCAGGGATTGCATGTTACCAAGAACCGGCACCCATATAATGAAAATACTAAGGCCTAGGTAAGAGTTCTAGGATATTACCATGGAACCCAGAATCTCAGTTCTGAAGGAAATTTCTTCTTGTTTACAGCTATTTCAGACAAGCAACATGAACTCCTTCATAAATGTAAATAAATAAGGGGTATAATGGCTGTCCTAACACAGGCCAGGCTTCAAAGCAAGATAGTGCCAAGACGCTTGTTGAAACATATCTGTAAAGGAGACAAGTCTGCCTGATCTTGAAGAAAAACTAGGTGAGTGTCACAAACGCTGTGGTTCTTCCTGGAAAGAGATGCAGTTGTTCCTCTCACTGCCTCCTGTTCAAGCATGTAAAATAGAGGATTGGTGGACTTTCCTGGAAAAAGAGAGAAAGAACCCTCAGAAATACACAGAATATAATATTAACATACAGAATGCTTGAATTAAAATTAAACATTCTGAATTTAAATATGTTATTTCAGCTTCTACTTGCTCATCTTTAAATACTTTTTTTTGCAAATATCATGCGATGAAGTCATCACTAACATACTCAGAAATTTTAATCTACATAAAAAAACCCCAACCCATGCTCAGTAAGAGTTCAGTTTATTCTTCTTTTCCAGGTGATATGTGGTTTAACTTCATTTCTGATGGCTCTAACTCAGTGTGGGAAAGACAAAGTTTCAAATCAGAGATGTGATTGTATAATGAAAATCATCCTCTTCTGCATTTTCCTTACAACTGCTTAATACTTCTGGGGAGGGAGGACAGTTCTGAAGGACTAATGGTGGTTGAGGACGACACAGCTTGGAGGCAGGAGGTGGCACAGGTCAGCAGCTCTCTGGGTGGTTACTATGCTGCCATGCCAGTCATGCACCCTGGCTCAGAAGGGTCATGGCTTCTGAGTCACAAGGAGCTGGTGGGCAGTTCGGCTGTGCTGTTCAAGCCAGGGTTGCATCACAAGACAAATGGTGGGTCTGGCATAGAAGCTGCTGAGGAATCAGAACTCTTGGCAGTGACAGAAGATGATCCCACCAGATCTGCTGAGGTAAATACTACTGGGTTACTCTGGGTATGAGCTGTCATGGCCCCTACATCATCCCCCCTCTAGAGTGCAGGGCTTGCTGAGAGCATTTGTCAGCAACACCAACAGCAACCTTCCACCTGCACACATGGAGGGCAAAATTTTGTCATGGGTTCATGATCATTAAGGCATGGCTTAGTAGAGTCATACCTTCCTTTTGGGTGTATGGGATGTTTAAGCACATGTCAGAATAAGGGAGCTAATTGTGTTCAGGAGCTGTCTGAGTATTACGCAGACTTTTAAAATCAAGACCTTTTTTTTTTTTGTCAGTACCCATTCAAAATTTGTGGTGGTTTAAGCCCTGCTTATTGCAGTACATGACTCTGTACTATGATCCAAATAGTACATAGATCATAGTCTGATCTATGATTAGGCTATGATCTAAATAAACTGTAAAAGAGGTACCACATTATAAGCATTACAATGTCTAGAGTATAGAAATTACATGTATTTCTATACATGAGTATAAACCATATAGGAAATGTGTATATACCAAAAGAATGAAAAAAGAAATTATATAACCTCTTTCTTACACCAACTCACAGTTCAGGAATGTCACACAGCACTAGGCAAGCATAGTAGCTATGTAAATGATTTTCATAGCTTAGTTTAGAACAATTTTGTAATCTGTGAACAAAGAGCTAATTATAATGATGTTAATAGACACATAAATGTCTGTTTAGTCCATAGTTGCTGCAATCTTTTAGGTAATCAACTTAATCCGTGCTCATTCTAAATGGAAGCTGAAATGTGGTTAGGTCCTAATAAGGTTATGGATTCAGCTTCACATCTGGAAGCAAAGCCAACATGTTGCTCTCTTGAAGGCATTTGATTGAGCAAGGCTTCTGGTTTTCTGCCTATGCATGTTGCTGAGCTTCCCACCCGACCCTCTGCATGTATGTCCTTCTTTAAATCCCCAAAGAAATTATTTAAAGTAAGTCTTATGTGAATGTTAAATGCTTTTTCCAAGAAATTCAAATGGCACTTTTAAAACACTCTTTTCTGTTCACTTTCCATGATAAAATTAACTTGGACATTAAATTATACAATTCCAAAAAAGACATAAATTCCCAAAGTAGGACTAAAACTGAATTAGATGCCAACTTATGGCATCATGGTCTGGAAATTCTATATTTAATTGTCATCTAAATTATTTTTTTTAACTCTGCAGTTACCTTAGTTTTGATCTTAATTTTTTTAGTTGCTTAGAATTGCAGCTCTGTTAATTTCAATCACTGCAGTTTTGTCCCCAGCACTAAGTACTTGGAACTTAATTAATGTTCCAGTTTAACAGGCATCCCAAAGTGAAACACTTCTCTTCTTCGAGGCCTTGAATGGAGAGGCCAGGAGACACTGGGCCAGCAAGAGAACTGGGCACCTAACAAAGATTTCTGAGACTGTCACCCTAAGACCTTACTGTGTTTGAAATTCAAGATTTCTGCTCTTGAATGAGTGGTCTGTTTAGTAAGACAGTCCTTCTTCCTCTCACACATATGTTTTCAGAGTTAGCCTTGGGATATAATTCTTTTTCAGGTTTGTACAACACCACCAGAAAAATATCCTTCGTTTGTTTACCAGAAGAAACTGATAGCCTTTGGTTAGGGCATATTCCAAGGCAGATGCATATGTAGAGCTGAAGAGCCCCAGATAACCCCATGACATTTCAGATCCATGTTTTATCTGTTACTAGAATATTCTGAAAAGGTGTCAAGGTAGTAGAAACAATGAACAAAACTTTCTTACAGCAGTTGCAATGCTGTTAAAATAAGACCAACTAGTCAATAATATTCAGTGTGTCTGGTTCACTGCTTTATTATGTTACCACTTATGTACCCCGTGTGACAATACAGAGAATTTATTGCATCGTGAATGAAGGCATATAAAAATTTTTCTGAATGTTGCATTGGAAAACAGCAGAATAGAGTAAATACTGACTTACTCTTGGAAAAAAGGTACTAATGGTGCCAAAACTGAGAGGGCATCTGGGCTGTGAATATGCATGGATTGGGACACTACTCAGAAAATCTGCTGAGAAGCACCTTTCATCACAGCAGTTTTCATCACATGCTCAATCAGGGTGATTGCTCTCCGAGAATAAAATTTAGTACATTGCCTGTTCTGAATGAAAATTTTAGGCATCAGTTTTTCTCAGATGTCATACAAGAATGTAAATGGTTCTGTGTTTCATGAAGAATTTCTCTTTAGAAAACCTGATTTTTTTTTATTTGTGGGTTGATGTGGTGTTCTTTTTTTCTTTTACTACACTTAATTTTTATATCACTTGTAGTAAGACAGAACCCTGAGCTTCTTTTGGCTTGCAGTCTCAGAGTCATAATTTAGGTTGGAAGGGACCTCTGGAGGTTGTCTGGTGCAATATGCTTTTCAAAGTCATTGAAGTTAGACCAGACTATCCCATCTTACATCCCTCAAAGGTTTTCAGTCTCTGAACATCTTAGTAGCTCCTTGTTCAACTTACTCTGTTTTGTCCTGACCTATGAGTATCTACTGGGAAAATCAAAGCTGGACAGGGTATTCCAGATGTAGCCTGAAGAGTGTTACATGAAGGCATATAATCACTTCCTTTGATCTGCCTGCTGGTTCCTTGTTCACGCAGCTCTGTATGCAGCTCATCCATCCTCCAATGGCACATTGCTGTGCCATCCTAAACTTGTTGTCCATCAGGGTTGCCCAGATCCTTTACTTCAAAGCTCCTTTCCAGGTAGGTAACCTCCAGAGTGGACAGCTACATAGGATTTGGCATTTATTTTTGATGAACATCATGAGCTTTTGGTTTGTCCATTTTTCCAGCCTGTCAAGATCACTCTGAAGCACAGTCCTGCCCTTCATTGTGTTGACCATAATGTGCTTTTCAGGATCCTCTCCACCCTTGCCTAGGTTGTATTCTGTTCTTAGGCCCATGTGGTTCCTAAAATCTCAAAACTATTGTGCTCCTATTAGCTTCTAAGCAAGACCAGTTGCAAGTGGTGACTCACCACCTGGACATCAAATCACTGATCACTACACTTTGAATCTCATTGTTCAGATAATTTTCTACCCACCTGGGCAGTCCACCCATCTGGTCCATATGTCCCCAGTTTGGCTATAAGGATGTTACTGAAAAATAAGTTAAAAGTTTTCCTAAACTTCAGCTAGCTGGTGCCTGCTGGTCTCCCCTTGCTCACAGTCTCCTGTGAGCTATCAGATTAGCCAGGCATTACTTGTCCTTGGAAAGTTCATACTGGCTGTTCATTTTCACCACCCTCTTCCTCTTGCTCTCAAGTCAGTGAGAACAAGCTTTGTATTAACTTAATGTCTAGAATCTGGTCTATCTCTTGAAGACTTCAGGTCAAGATTCTCCTCTAATTAGCTCTGTCTCAGGCTAATCTAAGCAGGAGTCAGGACTTCTGTGTAAGAAAACTCACAGGACACAACTGTACAGGCTACTCTACCAGAGGAAGTTACAAGGTTCATAAGACTGCTAGATATTATCTGACCAGAATGGATTTGTTTTGATTATGATGTAAATAAATATGTAAGGTAAGGGACATTTAAAAATATGACCTATAAAGCCATTTGCCATTTGATTTAATGTTCAAAAAGCAAAAATTGGTGAAGAAGCTTGCCAGGGCCAATATAACTACCTATTCAGATCCACTCATATGCAAATTTGCAAGCTGCAAAGCAAAGCTTGAAGATTTTTCTAAAGGAAACTCATGAGCAATAGGACTTGGGCAGGCTGAGAAGTTCAGCTTTGTTCTGATAACTGCTGTACAAAGTGCTCTTCTAACAGTGGCCAAGCTGGAAGCACTTTAAAGATATCAGTAGTGTTGATTGGCTGCAAATCAAACCATTTCATCACTCATTACCTTTACTAAATCACGGAGATATGTGCTAAGTAAATCTGTTGCTAGCAGTAAATGATTTATGAGACAGAGGCAAGAAGGTTAATAGGACTACATCCCCCCTTAGTACAACTGCACGGTATGATCTGTCATTGCAAAATGGAGGAGAAGCTGTGCAAGTCCTTCCCTAATCAGCACTGAAACCATGCCCAGACCTGTCTGACACACATCTTTAGGCATCCTTCTTGTCTTTTGCCATGAAGAAAATGGATTTTTTCTAATGATTTTTAATTCTTCATCCAGGTAATTTGTAGTCATTGATAATTTTGTTCTCTCCCTTACAAATTAAGTCTTACATTAAGAGTAGTACATCATATATTTTATATATTTTTATGGTCTCAATCTATTTGAACCTCTCATCTGCAATATGCCATACTCTACAGTGGAATTCATGATCAAATATAAATGCATTGCAAGTGTAAAAGTTACAAGGTTTGCTCAAGTTAACAGCTGAATGAAATAACAAAGATCTAACTGTTGACTTCCTGCAGCTTCACACCTTTCATCCTTCCTCTGATTTGATGTTTCCTTCTGAAGATGAAAAGAGTTAGAAAATGTTTTACCATTTTGTTATATGATTGTATTTTGCCTGTTGGCAGGTAGAAGAGAGAGCACTAGGCTTGTTGAAAAACAAAAGCTGCAGGCTGACAAAAGCTGTGCACAGAGCTGGCAAACATTGTCACTTTACTGCTGAGGAAGGTATGAATATAATTCCTTTCATTGTTTTGTAATATTAGGGAAGAGATCAGTGTGATAGGAGAAGTGAAAGTTCTGTGTGATTCAATGTGATTGTCTTTACATATCATTATGAAACTCTTATTTCACGGTATAGGCTAAAACGGTCAGTTCAAGAGGACCTGGATTTATTAAAGATATTTATACTGACAAACCATTTAGGCATATATATTATCTTTAGATGGATTGAAGCTATGGTTTAACCATGTTTTTTATTGCCAAAAATCTGATAATTCAATACTGGATCAAATTAATATTTACAAATAAAAGACAGGACTTTGGTAGACCTAAATCATCTCACGAAATACCACTCAGTTCCCCTCTGTTCAGTGGACACCCAACAGGACCCAAGTTCACACAGTGCTTCCTTTTACCACTTGGCTCTTCCCAAAGTGTCTCCAGTGCTGTTCTTGAGCTCGTGCATGGCTCTCCCACACTGGAGAGGCAGGCACCTAAGTCTAATAGGAATTCAAAAAACTGTGAAGGCAGTTGTCCAACCTGTGCCCTTGTGAGGACTGAGGGGCAAAATCCGTGACCCTTTAGGCTAGTAGTTTCAACATGCAGCAGGAGGTAAGAAAATGAGTTTTGATGCTTCCCAAGCTGATATCTGTAACATCCTGTGACTACTGAATTCAGCAGAGATGATGGGAGTGGCTTTCCTAGTAAGGCGGAGGTGAGAGAGATGATCTTAAATCTTTCCAGGCTGGGAAGGCAATTGAGTCAGGCTTCCCAGTTCCCCAGGAGCTGTGTGTATTCTGCTATCACATGAAACAAAGGCTATTTCTGACTCTCCACCAGCATAATAACACATCCCATTACGTCATTTGAAAAAAAACTATCAGCACCAGCCTTCACAAGAGGATTTGAGGTTGCAGCCCCTGAGTGGCTGAATGTGCAACCTGTGCCGAAAGTCTCAGGCTGAGGGCAGGGGTGACACTGGATGGACCCATGTGCTCAGTGATTCCTGGTGCCAGTCCTGGCAGAGTGTGCAGGGATCATGTTTCCAAGTCTTCCAACTTTGCCTGTGCCGTGCAGCAGCTGGGCACCTCACAGGTCTGCTGGTCAGGGTACTTAAAAGCTACCCTACGTATTTATTTCTTTTGCTTAACTGAACAAATCCTTTGTGACCTCCGAGAATCTAAATTGCTCCATCCAGTAAATTGCTGTTCATGTGAGAACATTAGGACTTTTAATTATAAATCAAAATAGCCACAGGTTAATGGTACCACAGACAGAGATGAGAAAGCTTTGAAGATTCTTATGCTTGCTTCATATGTAGGGATAATCCTGATTCAGCAGGTAGTGGTGTCAAAGACTCATTTGCATGAACTTCAATGTATTAAATATCCTTTCTTGTAATTTTCCCAAAGATTATCTAAGCAACTTGAGAGGTTACTTGTTTTTCTTTCTCCTTTTGTAAAGCTGTGTTTGCTCTTTGCCCATTAAGAGGCATGTCCATTTGTTTAGGGCATGTCCACACAGAGATACAAACATCCTTGGTTTAAGTGTTAGTCAGTCAAAACCAGGTAAAAACTTGAGGCTTTTCTCATGAAGGACTAGGAATTGTAGTTGCATTATAGTATGACAGGCTTTTTAATATTGTGACCGTGGGTGTAAGTGATGAGTAACAGTAACAGCAGGTGAAAGCCGTCCTTGTTGCATGAATTTTAAATCTGTGGATATTAAGTACTTTATGTCTCTGCCAAACTATGCCTTGTAATTCTTTGGAACATGCAAAGCAGAAGACTGCTTTTGAAACATGTATATTATAATTTTTCCAAACAGACAATGCTGATCTGTTATAAAAAAAATTGAGTTATTCATGGCAACTTTGAATGGATGTTACACCAAAACAGAACTATGACACTCAAAAAAATTCAAACAATGTTAAAAAAAAAAGGAGTCAATGAACGTCTTGGTGTCAATGATCTCCTTGGTATCACTGTTACCATCCTTGCTGTATTTGTTGATAAAATACGGAGTACATGTCTGCCTGTGGACCACAGAATATGATCCAGTCCCTAACTAATGCAGCTGAGCTGGTATTGACATTCTGTCAGCCAACACAGCTATGGCAACACATCTCCCAAGTCATGAGATGGCTTATAGATCACAGGGTTATTTTTGAGGGATAGAATTTTTCTACTATTACTCTTTTCTTTCTCACCTGTGGCACCACAACATTAACTCCAGATGTGGAGAGATATTTTTCTGTTTACAGGTAAACCCTGTGAAAGTTGACAGTAATAGAGATTTCTGTGGAGACGGGCCAGGTGACACAACAATGATTAAGCTACTTTGTGTTAATTTACTAATGAAGACAACCACTGTCTGAAAACACAGTGATTATTGTTCTGATCACACAAAATAATGTAACGCTTATGTTTTGGGAAAGATTTTATCTGTTCTGATCAGTGGAAAGCATGGTGGTCTTCCTCCAGACAGGGGTCTGGAGTTGTCCTACTGTCCTCAATCTCCTAGGCAGAGTGAGTGAAGAGTGGATAATGGATAATAAGGGAGATGTGCTCCAAGTCCATGCTTCTTATAGAAACTGGGGCAAAGGTCTGAGTCACTGACACAAACCTTGGATGGGACAGAATGGTATGAAAGGAGAGGAGGGAGACAACCAGCTTGGCTGTGTGACTTAAACACATAAATCAGGATAAATGTTAGAATCACTCAGTTTAAATTAGAAGCAAACCAAGAGTGAGTGAAAGGAAGAGGGCATGATGCATAGTGGATGAGGCCATATACTGACAGAGGTGTGGATGAGTCACTTAAGTACATGACTCAGGTGCTGGGAACCCTGACACTGACTCTTCACCAGAATTCTGGGTAAGTCCCAGCTTTTCTCTGGGTCATGTCCGACTTCTGAGTAAGCAGATTGAATTCCCACCATGCTCAATGCAGTTATGTTTACAGATATTGGCTTCATATGTCACAGAATGTTTCATGCACATCTGTAAATATCTGGTTTGTTTGAAGAGATGCCAAAATATCTACTTCTATTACGAATTTTAAGCTGGAAATGCCAGGTCCAGAAGGGAAGAGGGATTTGCTTGATTCCAAGAGGGAATCATGCAAATAAATGCCACTATCAGAACAAGTTACAGGACTCTTAATCCTGGTTAAGATCACTGATCCTATTTTCAAATATACTGAGCATCAGTTTCCTACTCTGAAGTGCCTCAGGAGCTCAGCACCTCTGTAAATCAGACAACATGCTTGCCTTCTGGGATTTTAAGAGGCTATTAAACTCCACTATGCAGTCTCACATCAACCAGCTCTTCTGCTTTAATTAGTTAGTTCCCTTGAATATAAAAACCAATTTTCTTTCAGTTTATTTTTTGGCTGAATTTTCTACCTTATGATGATAAACCACATTTTTATTTTTCTCCTCCCAAACAACTCTTTCCCGTATGAGGATTATTCTTCTTACACATGTTGCCCTTGGGCCTCTGAATCTGTCTGGATATCCAAGACAGCACTGATCCCAGGAGAAACCTAAATCTATGTATGCATGACAGAGCTCACCAGTGGAGTTATTCACTGAATTGCTGGGATAGTGGTGTGTTATCTCATTCTCACTAAAGCCAACATTTATTTGCTTGTGCCAACCAGAGCATTTTTGTGTAATGAATTCCTTTCTGTAACTGAATTTTAAAAAAGAAACAAAATTCTCAATGTCTCCAACTTTTTATCTATATCTTATATCTTTTGGGACTTAAATGTCATTAGCAGTGGTAGACATGCTTCCTGGCATGTGGTTCTGTCTGGTGTGTGACTGTTCAGGCAGTTGTAGAGATAACCAGGTATCCTCCAGTACTCCATCCTCAGATATGTGATTAGCTCAAATTAGTGTTTGTTGTTGTTGGGTTTTTAAAGTGCATATTCCATCCTAATAATAGAAATATGTAAATTCCTAGTTTTCCACTCTTAACTGATTTACATACAAATACTTCCCAGTCCGGAGCACAATTCCACTAACATCTGAACTTGTCTGTGTTGCACAAATAGGAGAAAACATATTATCTTGTGAAAATAGAGAGTAAGTAAAAAAAAAAAAGCAATCTAGAAAAAGAAATCAAATAAACTCAAACTATAGCAAGTTAGTGTGCTTTCCACAGTTGTCTGAACAGCTGAGCAAGATGACTGTATTCCCAGAAGCTAGGTCCACATAGTTATAGGAATGTCACCACAGAGATGACTAAGTGCAATCTCACTGTGTGAACACCACACAATAGTAATTCCCAAACTGACCATCAGGGAGAAAAGCGTATCGGAAAAGAGAAACTTGACAAAATAGTAAAGCATGTAAAGCAGTGAAATGATATATTTGAGTCAATGAAACACCAAACACAGCTGACTACCGTGCCCAAGAGACTATCGGGAGTCTGGACAGTTCTGGTGACTCACTCTGCATATGTAGAGGGTTGGCTTACACGGAGATTCAAGACCATTAATGTGTCTCTGTCTCATTTTAAATATTAAGATTTTGCTATTTTTCATTGCCTGTTGCCTCCCTTTCACACTGTGTAAACTTCAAGTACCAAATCCTAAAGACAGTAATCTTTTATCTTTATGAAATTTTGCTTATTCAATAAACTTCCCAATTTACATGGACATTAGCATAGGCAATATTAATATGAACTGAAATGCTGTGCTTACAAGAGCTCAAGGTATCACATAGTAAAAGAGATCATGAAGTTTTCATAACTTCATTCACTTTAAAAATGAGCCTTGCCTTCTCTCAAGATTGAATAAAAAACTGAAAACCAGTCAAGACTGTCTCAGATTTCCAGTTCTTATTTGTTTACAATGAATAAGCACTTCTTCTTGGAAAGCTTCAAAGAGAACCATGTTTCTAAGATTCATAAACTAATTCACAGCTTTTTGGCAATCATCATATGAAACTTACCGGTTTTACACAGGTTAATCTGAAACCAAGAAAGACTTGGAATTTTTGTCTGACTTTTGAACTGAAACTTGGACTTTTTTCAATCAGTTCACATTTGCATCAATCAGAAAACAGCTGGATTACTATGGAAAAAACACTGTGTACTAGTAGATAATGTAGTGATGCATGAAACGAAAATATAAATTTAATACCTTTTTCTTCTAAAACCACCGTAAGGAGACCAAATTGTTTCTTCAGATTGTATGTAAACATTTTCAGGTCACATTTATCACTTGCTTCCTGTTGAAAATAATTTTATGCTTCAGAAAACATATTTTTTGACTTGCGTACCAAAACTTGCCAGTGCCTCAGACAGAGAGAGAGAAGGAGAAACAGGTGAGATTTTCTAAAGTACAGAAAGTTTTGTCCTAGCTGTTCCTAGTCTGCAAAAGCTCTGACATACCCCTTGACATCCAGGGCCAAAGACATGAGCCAATGCTGAATAGCTTAAAAATTCTATCCAGGACATTTGTGGTTCAGACAGCATCCCTTGTATTGATGGAAAGAGTGAAGAGATCACCAGAATGTTACAAGTTTATTTGTGCAGATGGTTTAAAGGCATACAAATCTTGCTGTCACACAGTGAAAATGTTTGTTTTATTTTACTTCATTATATTATCCACTAAAATTGAACCAAAAATTGTTTTTCTCTATCAGGACATACTCTACGACTTTGGGTGTTTTGCTGGTAAACATTCAAGACAGTGCTTCACATCTCCAGGTGCCCTGAGAACAGAGTCTTTTACAAGTCTTTCTGCTCTCCAGATAATTATTTTAGTGCCTTAGGTGTAAATTGGAAAAAAACAACAAGAACAACAAATCAGCCAACCAAATTAAAACATTAGTGCTCATCTAATGTAAGACTGAAGGATTCTGGGTAGTTTTGGGGAGCTATTTGAATAGCACAGTTCAAAGACAACTCTATTAATGAAGTTCTTGAATTGAATGCATTAGTCTGAAACAGTCTATATGTTTTTTCCATCATATTTAATTAGGAAGAACTCTGAGGATTGAAAGAGTGATATATGCACTCATGGCCAGGAGTCTACCCTGAATTCGACCTATCAGAGCTCTCATATCATTACAGACCAGAGCCAGCCTTCCAAACTTTGAAGCTGACTCAGAAGAGAAGCAGAAGGAATGACACTTGTTTTAGACATAAAAGAAATCACACAGCCCTGAAAGAAGAGGAGGGTGATCATAAAGCAAACTGCAGAAAGGCCTTCAGAAGGTCTTGTAGCATTTTTTTGTCCTCTCAGGTCCCCTTATCTTCTCCTAGTGAAGCCACTACCAAGAATCATTTTCTGGCCTTTACTCTCTGTACAATGGCACCATGTTCAAAGTGCATTTCCATAGTGGTGCCCATCTTGTCTATCTCCTTGAATTTTACCTAGGATCTCCCTGGAAACAAAGTGGCCTGGGACAAGGCCACCTCAGAAGTCTTGAAAGTGATTAAATATCAGTAGGAACATAGGTCAGTGTTCATGTTACTTTCTGGACCTCTTGAAATAATTGTTATAAATATCTTAGTATGTACTGTAGATGATACGGAGCCACATCAAAACGTTTCACAATAGTGAAGGATATATACACAACAGTTTTTACAATTTCTTAGTTGAATCATTATTAAAGTTACAGGCAAAATCAGTACTTAGTGAATCAAAAATTTCAGTTAAAATGCAAGGAAAAATCCCTCAGACTAAAAATGGGTTTGAATGTTAATCAATTTTTTGAAGAAGTTCAAATCCCAACAATAAATTTGCATTCCACAAATGCCAGGAATAGACAGTGTTTTATTTTCAATGTCAGTGAAATATAATTTTAAGATAATTTACTTGTTTGTGTTACATCAAGAAGTTCTCCCTCAGCATGATAAGAAGTTCTCCTCTGTAGACCATTGCTGTAGAAATGGCTCAGAGAAGAAAAATGCAAAGATCCTTGTCACAAGTTCTGTGTAAAATTGTGAAGGTTATAGCAGCTATGTGCTTTGATTTTCTTCTTGTCTGGGAAAAGAGGAATGTGAGAACTAAATTTTAACACTGTATAAATTCTGAAAGTCTGTTCTTGCCTTTTTCTTCAGCTCCATATTTCCCATTGAAGATGTATTATAATTCAATCCAACATTTAAGTGACAAAGGCCCATTATCTCCTGTGGTCAGGATATCTCATGGTTCATTCCTATAGGATTTAATTTTTAATTTTATTTTTTTATTCCACTCTTCAGTGTGGGTACAGATGGAAGCTAAAGTTGTTCCAAACACATGCACAAAAATCTACAATGAATGTGTCAAAGTACTTTCTAAAGGTTTGAAAGGAAATCAATTTTGGAAGTAGGGTAGCAAGGCAGCGATATTGCACTTTTTTCAGCAAATTTTTAATGAAAATGCCATATTTTCTTTTGGCATTAAGTTCTAAACTTTTCCTTCCTTCTCATTTTCTCTATCTCTTCTTTCCCTTCCCTTTTCCTCCCTCCTCTCATGTTGTGAAAAAGTAGAAGGGTTGGAGAAAGGAGACCAACAAGAATTGGCAGAAAGATTAAAGATGTCTACCTGGAACTAACTGGACCTGTTGAGTGAATGTTATCAGTGGATCACTGCAGTTATGGTTAACTACATATTACAAATTTCAACTTTGTAAAAGTCCTGCATGTTCCTGCCCATAAGATGCTCTCTCCTTGTGCTTTCAGCTTTGGAAAATCATGTCACTTGTAGGGTGACAGAGCTTTCCCCTTGCAACGTCTGTTCCTCTTTTTTTAATGTGAGCTCTTTAGTAAATCTCTGTTTTCAGTGGGAGAAATTTCAGTTTTCAAAAGAGCAGAAAGTAATCAAACTCATGCAACCTTTTGTTTTGTACCATCTCTCAAAAACCAGGCTACATCATAGCAGACACCAGATTGTGAATTTCCTTGTTCTCCTTCTTGATACTTCAGGGTTTTTTTGGCTCAACTTTATATTGGGGCTATTGATGGTTAATATTCTACCATTTCTGAATCCAGCAAGAGACGTCATTTATTTGTATGATGCTTTGTATTATTTGGCTTGGTAATTGATTAGTCAGTCTACTGTAGGCTTCAGGATTATGTAAATGCCATAAAGTTTAACTGGGTGCTATTTCCTGTACACTTTGTCATACCTGTTTATGAAAGGTAGTTCCATCTCTTTCTAAGTGCAGAAACATCCCTTGATCAGGCAGACCGTACAGAAAGTTGCACGTACGCAGACTGTAGACCCAGAAATTATAATTTTTCATGGTTTTCACCCTTATGTACTTTCATAAATTATTTTGTATTATCTCTTTTGCTTTCTAGAAGATGAAAATGATCACATGTAAATAAACCAAACAAGCAAAAAAATATTATTTTACAATCATGATTGAGACGTATTATAATTGCAGTATAAATCAGGACTTCCTATACTCAATTCAGTGACAGTGTAATTAAACACTCAAATGGAGGCACAGAAACCTTCACTGAATTGCACAGTGTAAACAGTGTAAAATCAGTGTAAAACAGATTGACATCTTGAATAAGGATTTGTCAATAACTAAAGGTGTTTCCACATGTGGAACAACAAGTCATCTTCTTTCAAAAAAATAGTAATTATGGAGAATGCCTTGGATTCTAAATGGAGCTAAATCTGCCCATGTTGTCACTTGAATACATTTGGCTTTCCAAAAGTACCTAGGATAACAGTGAGATAAAAGCCTCTCAGGTGAATAGAGAGATTTTTTCTTACAAGTGATAATAAAGATTGTTCAGGAGAGGCAGTGTGATGTAGTTAGACACAGCTAGACAAGAGTAACTGAGTCAATGTGCTCCCACTCTTCACTGCAAGTTAGCACCTAGAACAGCAAAAATCCTCTTGACACATTTTTTTTTTTT
>VZTJ01002647.1:0-16016 GCA_013397795.1 Orthonyx spaldingii | reverse complement strand
TTTTTTTTGTATATCTGAAGGCTCATGCGTCTGTTCTGCATCCATCCATCCATCCAGGCAGTTTTCTGACCTCCTTCACTCCTGTTGTCACAGCTACACGGCTGCCAAAAAGTCAAATCTGCTTTAACTTCTTTGTGGTTAATGGAAATACCTTCTCTGTTAGGGTCCCAGAAGGTCAGCTGTCCAGTGAGAGGGAGCAGTCTCCTTGACTCTGCCATCTCTGGTATGACCCTGGCTGCTCCTCCACTGCTATAATTATTCCTGTTTTCTCAAAGGAGCAATAGGTGACTTGTAAAACTGTCTGTTGGCTTCAAGTCTCTTGGGGTGGGAAAGGGTGAAGGGGCATGTTCAGCAGGGCTGCAGAGGACTGACAAACGACTACAGATATCTCACTGACAGCAACAAATACATTTATGGACAGTAAGTCTGTGTCTCACATAATGTATCAACCTGATAACCACCCCCAGCACTGCTCACTTCAGGTCTAGGGGACAATTGCTTTACAGTAGCTCTGTGTTCATTGACTTATTTTCATTAAATACTCAGGGAATTCCTCAAGAAAATAATTGTTTCACAGTCAGTGTAGAATTTGCTGTAAATATTTTGGTCTGAAAGTACACACATTGCTTATAACTGACCAAAGTACTATTGGAAGAAAAACATCAATAGTGAAAATTATTAGCTATCATATTCCATTAGGCTGAGAAGACTTATGTTTACAGTGATTCTCACTCTTCACATCTCTAAACTTGACATGATGCGTGGAATGAGAAGAAATTATGTGCCCATGTTATAGGAGGTTGCTAAAGGTGCTTCTACATGTTTCTATATTCGTTCATCTAGAAAATAAATAGGATTAAACCTACCATATAATAACATTTGATAAATTCCCTGAGGCATGGTAGCAAAATAAAGATTGATTGTTTCCACTGCATTTAAAAAAAAAATTTCTGTGATTTAGGCACAAAAAACCCCAGCAGTCCAAAATGATAGATCATTGATGTCATAACATTTTGAAGAATTTATCCTGATCTCAGTGGTTACTTAGTCTTTACAGAGCCATGAGTGAGCTGGTCCTGGGTTGGAAACAGTCCTACTTAGAGCAAGAGGTTGGACAAAATGTTCTGCAGAGCTTCCTGCCAAGAAACATTTCTACAACTGCAATTTTTTCGCTCTCCCAAAACCGCTGAGAGCTGTGCCTTGCTGTCTCACACTGGCTGTGCCAGCTTTCCTGGCTGTGAAGAGGAAATCGAACGTCAACTCCCTACCTAACAGGGGAATGGGGAGGAGATTGTTTACACAGTGGTATGAAAATGTAAACTAGGTGTCACAGGACTATGCTGTGACATTGCCTTTACATTTGGAGGGGCTCTGTGTAAGCAAAATCATCCGTCCTTTTCTTGTTCTGTACAAGGCCCTGTAATAAATATGATTGAACTATTTACTTGTTTGGGCCAAAGGTGATTTGCAACCTGAGACGCTGCTTGAGCCCTTCGTTCCAGTTGTCCTAAGTCCAACCCACAAATGACATGAAGTAAAGTGGAGGGGATCCTACTGTGTGGATTGCAGTGCAAGTTTGTGGGTGAAAACAAATCCAATTTTAAAGCCGAGTCTGCCACACACCCACTGTGGATTTTGGAGAGCTCCTTCAGGCCTCCTGGAGGGACTGGACTGTGAAGTGCAAGGGGTGTTTCAATAAAGTTGGTGGTGTGATACGCCTGCAAAAGGTATTTGAGACTGCTTAGAGCAAGAAGAATTCAAATGTTTCTTTTCCCATAGGATCTCCATTAGGACAGGTGCTCTGACTGGTTTCAAAGGGACCCTGGCAGTCAAAGCCTTGCTGCTTGGCTGTGCTGTCTCATGATGCTCGGCTCAGGTCTCTGGCCCAGGGGGCACTTAGGGCTGGGTGCAGGCCAGAGCCCAGGAGCAAGGAAACCCAGGAGCAAGAGTATGGTGCTGACAAGTGTATTTCCAAGTTTTCTGTTTTGAAACCTTGAACCTTGTTCACAGAACTCTGGTTCACCCACTCAGTTTTTCAAAGTAACTGAGTGAATACACAGGGGTCCTGTTTGCTTTATCCCTTGCAGATTATTGTTTCCCTGTGTTCACTGCTCCAAACAAAGGATACGAGGTTTGGCTCTGCAGAAGACTACCAAACAGGATAAGAGGGTGACACAGGTGGGTTTTTTGAGAGCAATTCTCATTGTGTCCAACAAGGAAATTAAAAGAACATTCAGAGGAGAAAAATTTAGTACTAGGTATGAGGAAATATTGTTCTAAAAAATTCCAACCTTTAAACCCTTCTTGACTCTGCCATTTCTCATGATGGTTGTTTATTGCTTTTTAGACTAAAGGGCAAGCTCACACCATAAATATGTTCCTGGAGTCTCCTCAGGTAAAAGCAAGTTTCTCAGCCTAATTCTGTTTTATTTCCCACCTAAAGCAAGATCAGCCATAAGGATGATTACTCCTCTGCACTAAAATCTTCAGAGGAAATGTCTGCATTTCCACCTGGATTACTTTTTTTGCTAGAAGCAAAGAACATCATCATTGCATACAGAATATCTATAGAAACTTCTCATGTCATTTCACTCCCCTTCTTCTCATTTATTTATATTGCAACAGCACCCACAGGCCTTAACTGAGGAGAAGTCTCCATGGCACTAGACAGCGTACAAACATTCCGAAGACCTTGCAATCAAACAAAGCAATATTATTGTGCCTTTTCTTTTGCTACAGGAGAAGATACTTAGGACCCAATTAGATTAAGATCTTTCTTAGCCCCAATCTATGAGATTACATTTGCAGTCACTTCCTGACACTCTATCTCTTAGAGATCACTTGCATTAAATAAACCATATTATGGATTATGACACAATATCAACTATGTTAATTCAAGTGAAAAAAAAATCAATATGAGAACTAAACAAAACATTGTGATTGTCTCCGCCTTTTGATAAATTCGGTTATTTACTTAATCTTTTCTGTGTTTGAAAGCTGTTTGTTCATTATAGGTTTTCCTCATGTAGATATATTTTCAGAAAAATTTAAATTAACTGGAATCAGCTGAAATGAGCTGGGGCCTGTTCTTAGCTCTGATGATGCAGAAATAATAGTGAATATTTTCATAGTTATATGACTTATTTTGGCTACATGTGCATCTGACGTGGTATCAACATCACAAAATTAATCCTAATGATGCACTTTAAATGTGTCTTGTAATCAAAACAGCCTAATAGGAAAGGATTAGCTGCTCAGATATCTGTGAGGAAGGGTACACACAGTACTTTAATTCACAGTAAACTTACCTTTGAAGAAAAAAATCATAAAATCAAGGATGCATGTTTTTCGGCACACAGACTACTAAGGATGGCACTGTATTAAAAATGATTATTGTATACGAATCAAAAAGAATAACTTATTTTACCCCCAGATGCCCCAACAAAAGAGAAAAACCTGTTCTGTGTAAATCAAGTGAAAGATGTTCCATAGAGGCATTTTTTATTATACACATCCAGTAAAACAAAAACACACAGAAAACTAGGTGTAGCAAAACAGAATATGCCCTGAAGCTATAGTTAAATATATTTCCAGTTACCAGGATGGGCCTTATACACTTTGTTCATAAATATTCAAGATATTATTAGCAACCTTTCACATCAATTAGGAAGAAGCAGCTTAAGGGAGATATAAAGACACATTCTAAACTTGATATGTGTCAATTAATAATGCAAGAAAACTGTGTAATCCCAAAACCTTAACTAACAATGAACAAATTCTGCCTCTCCCAAATTCTTCCCAAATGAAAATGGAGGTTTTCAAGTTTTTGTTAAATTACCAGAACGAGGAATAAGGGAACAGCAGTTCCTTTCATTTGTTTTTAAAGGAGTTTAATTAAGTTTTACCTTTTAATTTATCGTTTGCACATTTAGAGACCCACCCTGTGCGCAATCTGTGATTTTCTTCAGAGGTGATGGAGAGCCAGCAGAGACACAGCGTACTCACCCCTGACTTTCCTCTATTCCCTCTGCAGCCTCCATAATTACCTGTGTGAGGTCTTCAGATGCTCCTGTGACACAAATTGCCCCAAGCCTGCAATAGTGCCACAAGTAGAATGGCCACAGCTGTTAGTCAGGAGTGAAAATTCTTTTTACAACAATGTTGAAGATAAACGCCTAATGTTCCCATCCCTGTAAACAATGACACAACCTGTGTGAACAATTGCAACCCTATGATGAGGACCTTCAATATCTTCAGACAGTTTGTCATTGCTCCCATGCAAAACAGATACTATCACCTGTTCCAGCTGGAGCACACTGGGCTATGGGCTCTGATGGTGTTCATCCCAGGGCCCAAGGTCTGGACAACTCCTTTATGGGACCTCTCTCCATTATTTTGCAATGGTCTTAAGAATCTAGATAGCACACTGTCGAATGAAAACTGTCAAACGTTTGTCCCTATTTTCAAGAAGGTTAAGATGAAAGATCCTGGTAATTACAAGCTTATCAGTCTCACTTCGGTGCTTGGTGAAACTATGCAGAACATTATTCTGGGAGTTGCTGAAAAACGCTTGAGAGACAAGGCAGCCTTTGGTCATAGCCAGTACAGGTTCACAAGGAGGAAATCCTACTTAACAACTTAATTTTCTTTTATCACAAGGGTCAGCCATTTAGTTGACCCAGTTAAACCTCTAGTTGTGAGGTTTTTGGAGTTAGCAAAACTTTCTATCCTGTCTCTCACAGTAGCCTTCTGGACAAAATGTCCTGCACATGGCTAGACAAGTCCACAATATGTTGGGAGAACAACAGGGTGATGGGTCTGGCTGAAAGTGTTACAGTAAACAGGGTTACGTCAGGCTGGTGGACAGTCACCAGTGGGTGCCCTGGGGCCAGTGTTAGGGCCAGTGCTCTAATGTTTTTGCAAATGATCTGGACACAGAGGTCAAATGTACATTAAGTAACTTTCCTGACAATAGTAAATGAGGAGGAGCTGTGGACTTCCTTGAGGATAAAGGGGCCTTATAGAGAGATCTAATAGACTACAGACCTGGGGAATTACCAACTATATCAATTTCAACAGCAGCAAGTGCAGTTTTGGGCACTGCATTAGAAGACAGACATCAAACTATTGGAGTGTATGTAGAGGTGGGTCACCCAGATGGAGAAAGGTCTCAAGGGCAAGTCTAATGAGGAGAAACCGAGGTCAGTTGATTTGTTCAGCTTGGAGAAGGCTGAGGGGGGGACCTCACAGCAGGGTACATCTTCCTTAAAGGGGGAAATGGAGGTGTTGATCTCCTCTCTCTGGTGACCAGCGGCAGGGGACAGCCAAGTGGAATGAAACTACACCAGGAAGTTCAGGTTGAGTATTAGAAAAAGATTTTTCACTTGGAGGATTAGTCCCTGGAATGACCTCCCCAGGGAAGTGGTCACAACATCAAGCCTGTCAGAATTCAAGGAGCATCCGGACAACGCTTTCAGTGAAACTCTTAGTTTAATCTAGTCCTGGGAGAAGCAGGGAGTTGGACTCTATGATTCTAGTGGCTGTCTTCCAACTCAAGATATTCTGTCATTCTATGATTCTGCCTTTCTGTTTGGAAGGCTGATAGCTCAGTGCCACCTGCAAGAAGTGCTTGGGGGCATTGATGAGCGCAAAGCATAATGGAGAAGGAAATTCCTCCCTGAGACTCAATGAGACCCTCTGCAGTTTCACCTTGAAAGATATGAGAGTGACTGCCTTGGTCTCTGCTCTGTCCTGTCCTCACACTGTCTCCTTGCAGATTTGCTAATGTCCATTGAGCTTCCTCCAATGTTCCATAACATTGGCAGCTTCTGCCAGTACTCCCCATATTGGACAAATAGAAGGGACAAAGGAAACCATGGCTAGGGAGGTGAAGAGGTGAGGGAATGGACTACAGGTTACCCTGTTGAAGCAGGGGAACAGACGACCCAAATATTTTTTTTATTCCTTGGCCAAAGACAGTTCATGTCTGTGATACATTGTCTAGCCATATGCTATGAGTATTACGGTAGAAACCACCTCTCAAACGGTCTTGTTAGATGAGCGCTTGCCCTACTTCTACCATTCTCTCTGTGTCCCATTTCCAAATTTGCATGCCTGCAGGAAGCTTGCTGGATGATAACTTGCAAAGTTGTCACAGATATCTCTGCTTTTGGATGCTAAGTCTATGCTTGGAGAAGAGTAGAGTAACTTTAGTTTTCTGTGTGTAGTTATCTAACAGCTGGTTTAGGTCTTGTTTCCATGGTGTCTGTCACTGGAATTTCTGGAGTGACATAACTCAGCAAATACTATCTCTTTTTTCTTGTGTATGCAAATAAACAAAGCAACATCAAGTTTCACTAGGGACTGAAATTTGTTCTACAGTCAGTGACACCTCTGAATCTATTCCAGTTTTGCTTCAATTCCTAAACCACTTTTTAAAAAGGTGTATGAAAAAAGAGAGGATGATGTTGTCACTCAGATTGCACTGGTTGGTGTTGGAAAAACACTACTCATCATATTTTTTTAAGTTATTTTATTCTTCAGTTTAAGTTTTGCTTTTTTTACTAGAAATTATATACACAATCAGAAGGATGCTAATATCCTACATATCTAGTTATAATGTCAAAGTGCATGCAGGATTTACTGTTGTGAAAGAGTCAGGTCAAAACTAATCAGTAGGTTAAAAGTGATTTGATTTATTTGCAGGAAAATGTCTCATAAGCTTTAATTAAGCAGGAAGTCAATGCATAGCTGCTAATTCACACACCCCGTTTTTTTCAGTGTTTCTCTGCAAACTTAATTTAGCTGTCATAGACATCTAGGTGTAAACAACGTATAGTAAATTACAGCATGAATTACAAAATTATAGGAAACTTCATCAATAGGAGGTATATTCATCCTGTTTGTATGTCTATGAAAACACAACCAATTGAACAACTGTGTGTAAATTAGTCATTACAATCTTGATCTTTGTGTTGGGCATCCTGAGCTAAGATCAATATAAAAGTTAGAGGCCAAATTCAAAGAAGTACACAAGCATCCCTAGTTTAGGTACAGAGTTCTTGGTGTACAATTTAATCTCCCAGACTCAACACCTGGTGTTTACTGCAAGAATGAGCTGCTTAAAAACTCAATACAAAAATCTGTGCATTGAAGAGGGAAGTGCCTAGAGCTGGCCATCAAGAAGGTGCCAGATCATCCCACCGTTCTAAACATCAACCCCTAGTGTCTAAAGTGGCTGTACAGTCCAAGACCTTCCTCTCTGTGCGATGCAGACCACAGCAGTATCTTCTGGGGAAACACGTAAAGGCATTCTTCGAATACACTACAGCAGGCCAGAACCACCTGCACCAAACTTTCTTGGAACTGGAGACTGCCTAAGGATATCCATCCTGTCAGTAGACCCACAGGGCTCAAGTCTGTTTTCCTACATCTGAGAAGAATATCCTACATCAGCCCATGAGGCTGCCTTGGCAGGGTGTTTTCTGTGCACCTGCTGGTGCCTGCTGTGCTGCCGAGCAAAGGGCTCATGGGGTCCTGAAGGCAGAATTTGGAAGGACCCAAGGGACCCTCTGCAGGGAGGTGATGAATCCTACACATGCTTCAGCTTAGCAAATCTGGTTTCAGAGGGCTGCAAATAGGTACTGGTGCTGTTTTTCAGCTATCCCTTTCACATTACAGCTACAGACTTCAGTACATAAAGTTTGCATGTAAAAAGGAACACCAAGGGCTCTCACTGCTCAGATGAGTGTCTCAGGGATCTGATTTACACTCCTTTTGCCTTTTTTATATGACTAATTATCATTAGCTTTTATTGAATGTATTCAGCAACTCATTCTCAGAGACTGAATTGTGTTTGCAAACTTATCTTGGTCCCAAAAACCTAGTCTAGTATTACTTGGAGAAAAGGAGGAATCATCTGCAACTGCTTGTGAAAACAAAATTAAAATATCCTTTTATTTTTGGCTGGTGCTGCCCAATTTGAGACTATTTCACTAATATTTCTTCTCTACCCAAAAATTGCACATTTTCATAAGTACAATGTTCATTTGAATGTTCCACTGATTTATTTTTCTCTGGAAAACTCGAGGGAATGAGTAAGGCTGGTTCTGAAGTGTGAAGATTACAACCTAAAGTAGAACAAACAACTTATCCTCTAGAGATTTTTTGAAGGGAGATGAGATCAAATGTGAGGAAGGTAGTAAAGATTCTTTCAATCTGTTGACATCTGATAGAAAAGGAGATAAAATATTATCAAGGGTCAAGGTTGTGACATGTTTGTTTAACATGCTGTTTCGTTTGGGGTTTTTTGGTTAAAAAAAAGGCACACCAGAAACTGAAGAGATGTCTCCAGTCGTAATAGAGTATAGAAAATTGGACCACTATAGCCATTATATAGTGTATCATGATATTAATACAAAATAGTAGCTCTTAGCACAAAATCTGTGAAGAATGAAAGATTAGAAGCAGAAAAAATACATAAGACTCTGTGTCTTGTAACATCTGAAGTACAAAAATCTTTGTAAGAGTCTCACGGGAGGAAAGATTCAGAAGAATTTATTAAGGTCATCCTGTGTGCAATAAAGTGTTTCAGTTCACAACGTTACAGTCTTTCTAAGAGCTAAAATAACAGAACTGTGAGGAAAGCTTGAACAATTTATCAGAGCCACCACTGGAGCAAAGAGCCTCTGACTTCATGGGAGCATCTCCCAGAGCAGGGGCCACTTGCATACTGAGAATGGTGGCCCCAGGAACCTACAAACCTGGCAAAAGATAAAATCGAGATGATTATAACAAGGACCCTTGACTCTGTGTGATCAAATCAAATGCAAACATTTTTGCCATATTTGAGGGTTAAAAAGGGGGGCTATATTGGAGGCTTAAAGCTATTCTATTAAGGTTTATTTAAAACTCAAAATACGTCCGCTGAAACAATAATGATCTCTGAAGGAACTAGGTCTGAGTTTTGTCAAGAAGTTTCTATTCATTAAAGACATTACAACAGTAGACTCGGCTCCACATCTCTCTGACATTTTTCAGTAAATAAATTTTGATAGTACAAAGTAGTTCAGGTGCTAGAAAGTCTCAATAATGAATACAAAATGGCTCTGTTTGAATTGTTGTGATAATTTTCCCAAACTACTCTACTGTAGCAATTCTTGTAGATATGAATTATCTTGGTAGATGCACTCAAACATAATTTAAAAATGCACTTTTAAAAGATACAACAACATTCAGCTATTCAGAGGAAACAGTAACACGACTCCCCCCTCCCCCCCAAAAAAAACCAAACCCCAAACAAACAAACAAACAAACAAAAAAACCACAAAAAACCAACCAGTAATTGCCAGGTACAGGATTCCTCAGTACCATCTTCAACTACTTTTACTATGAAAGTGTGAGGAATATGAGTGGATATTCTAACAGAGAAATCAGCACTATAGAGCTAAGTCTGTTTTATGGAGTTTTCCCAAGCAATTGATCCTTTTTCACACACAGAAAAGAGAGTAAATACCTGTTCCTTGTATTTACTAGTCTTAAATTAGTTTCTTACATTAGCTTCTAAGCAACTGAGGAATAGGCAAATGTAAGACCACACAAATGCAACATCGGCACAAAAAATGCAGTGTAGCTCAGGATGTAAACATGTTTTGTTTGTTTAAAATCGACCTAAAGCACTACTTTCCTGGTAAGACCAGTGAGGACATTGTAGAAGTGCTGATGAAGAAAAAGAACTTATCCTGCAAGCAAGGTAATATGTTTCCAGAGACTGAATATGCTGATGGTAACAGGGCAAGCAAAGCTCATATACTTTTGTTTGTTTGTTTTTGCAAGTTAATTAATTTGAAAAGTAGTGCTTTTAAACAACATAGGGATCCTCAACTCTACCTCAGTGTTATAGAGTTGCAAAAAGCAACTGTAGAGAGTACACACATGAACGGGTTGGTCACATCCACCAGAGGAAGAGCATCAGCTGGCACAACTCTTCTGCAAGGAGCAGAGATTCGCACAGGCCAAGGAGAGGTGTGGGAAACATGACAAAAGCTGCTGCTTGTGCCAGCTTTTCTAGAAGAGACAACTGAAATCATTATAGTTATCTACCTAGTATGTCTTTTGGAGAACCTCCCTCTTTCATTATTGTTTATACTCTTTCCTTTATGAAAATGATGCCACTCTGGCTTTATCACATTCATTCATAAATTCTTCCAATGACAAACCCCTTATTAACCTGAGTTATTAAGCCATTTCTTATTTGGGAACTGAACAATCTCTTCTATTAGATTTTTAAACCTCCTCAAATCATGCAGCTAAATTGTTAACTCTGAGATAAAACAGCTGAATTTTACTATGGCACCACAAGCCCTTTGGGGAGGAATGCCTGCCCAGTGACATTACCTGAGAACACTGCCAGAAAAAAAAGTGAGAGTGGCTTGCGCAAATATTACCCCTGCTTGTGAAAGATCCCCTCTGCTCTTCAGGCCCTAAATTCTGCTTCAGCACATGTTTAACTGCCTGGCTGGAAACACGGGAATCCCATCAGATGAAATAAGCTTGCTTTAGTGGAACAGTGAGAGCAACCTAAACCTGAAAGGGACAGAGATTTTCAGCTAATGTAAAGCATCCAGTGACTCCATACTGAATTGTCTTCACTCAAAATTTGGCACATGGTCTTTTCAACTTTCAAGAAAAAATTATATGGAAACGAGGTCCAATGAAAATAACAATAATAAAAAATTGTACAAACATGGAATAACACAGTAAACTGGAAGGGAGAAGTTGCAAAAGAGGAAATCTAAGTTCTGGATATTATGCAAGTGGTGATTTCCCTTCCCCTCCCTGCCCTTTGTTCCCAACACACAGGCTCAAACACCCTCCTCTTCACTTTCCCCCAGGAGGAGGACAGATTTTGCAATACTTCTCTGCAGTAGTGAACCCTTACTAGTACAAAGAATCCAACTAAGATGTCACAGATACGAGGAAGCTTTACACAATAAATCGAGCAGGAGAGGCAAATGAACTGAGCTAAAAAAAGTTTGGAACCATTGGGTTTCTTTGCTCTGCGTGCATGTGTACTTCATTTGCCAGCTGGCCCATGTTCAGTTTGTTTCTGAATGATTTTTGAACAGGGTGTTGATGGCTATTTGGGCTCTCTGTCTCCATAGGTGACTTCATAGGTAAGGTGCCACATGACATAACTGATATGATGAGAGACACTAAGCAATCTGTAGAATAAATTTTTAAACCTTTAGAGATTTTGACCCAGAGTCCTGACAAGACATCAAAAAACCCAGGAAAAAATGCCCCGTATTTCTTCTGATCCATGTAGTCACATGATATATAACCAAAGATGTGCAGTGATCACAAGACCAGATGAACTCGGTCATTTTGGTACAAAATTTATGATACAGAATTTGAGGAAGCTGTCCTGGTAAAAAACAAGCCCAAACCAAATGAAATCATCAAAGAAGAACTTTTTGATTTTCTGTTAGCTGGTAACTACTGTCCATGAAACAAAACAAACAAATGGATTGACCAGACTACTAACCTGCTAGACTCACAGAAATTTGAAGAAGTATATCAGTACCTGCTGATAAAAACATTTTTCACAAATATGTGTTGCTTTAAAATTGATTTTATTCAGCTAAAAATTAAATTTGCAATACAATGCTACACATATTTACTCCAGTTTCTGGGCAATACATTTTCCCAAGGGCGTTCTGTTGAAGGAAGGATTGTGTAATGACTAGTTATGATTTCCCCAAACCTTTTCTCAAAAAATTAGGAGTTAAATTTACTCAAAATTTGCAATAAGAAAGCATGTAAAAGAAAGATTTCATAGTTGAAGCAGTTTTGTTTCCTAAACTTTTTGTGAAGTGAAAGATTTTTGTTGTTTCTATGAAGGAAGTTGGAAACTATCACATGCTTTTCCCAGAAGTATAATAACTCTCCTGTCAGACAGCTCTGGCAGTTCAGCTCATGAGAACCTAGTGGGATTTCCTGAGGTTTAGAGATTTGATTTTTCCCAATAAGCTCTACAAAGTCCTTCCCAAGTTCTCCAAATAGATAAAACTAATGTGCTAATCTCATCATCCTGAGTATTCCAAACATTTTTGATATTTTCTGTATTTTACTGGCCCAAAAATATTGTCATGGAAGTTTCCTTCAGAGTTTTAAACCACATCTATGCTCAGCTCTTGCTGGAAATACGAAATGTAGGATAGAAAAGTGGCATTTTTCTCATTTTGGAAATTATTCCCCCTGATACTTTAATTCCTCAAAACTCTCATTTGGTTCAGGATCGTGTAAAACACAACACTGAAGCTTTGGAAAGCTGTTATCAAAAGCCAAACTCTACCTTGTCCATTTGTGAGCGCACACAGGTGGCTGAGGCCAGGGCATGTGTGGTGCATCCTGCTCAGTGACAAATGTGGGCTGGGTCCACCCACAGCGCAGGGATGTGTCTGCTCCTCCAGTCAGGATGCTTCACACCATGGGAACAGCACTGCTCAGGGCACTGGAGAAGACAACCTCTTCTGAAATTCACTGACTTGGGAGTGTGAGGGCATTTCTTTCTAAGTTAGGACCCCAGTTCTCCTAGTTTCGTGAATGTATCACTCTAAGACGTATGGCTGTATCCTTGGTTTGTAGGTGGAGATGTACTTGAAGATACTCACAAAAGTAGGTGTTTGAGGTAGGAGTTCCTTCCCAGAATTACAATAGACAACAAAAATTTGCTTTACTCCTCAATAAGCTCTCCTAGCTTTAATTTCCATCTGTTCAAATCAGAAATTTCCATAGCATTTTTAAAAAATTGCTATGAAGCTGATTTTGTTACATCTGCACATAATTATGTTTTTAAAGCTGCAGGATTCAATCCTCAATTCCTCTGTTAGAGATACAGAAGGTCAGTTTTTAATTTCTTTGCTGCACGCCTTGCAGGTATGAATCATATCCCTCACCACTTGCCATATAATTGTAATGGGATATAGTACATCCTCATCCATCTTTGTTGCATGATGCTTACATAACTTGTACTATGCACATGCTAAGAAAATCATGTCAGCAGCCAACACTGACAAGAAACAGTCATTCTGCATCAGAGTTGAGTCATCACTTTCAATTCCAAAATATTCCATTCCTTTTGCTCTAGTTTATTCATTCTAGAGAGATGAAAGAAGTCCTTTAGAATGACTGCATCAGAAACAGCAGAACTGATTGTTTTCCCTATTTTGTTGTTGACAAAAGGATATATATTGATCCATAGAAATTAAACAGTGAGAACTAATACCTATGATCTACAAAAAGTCTAAGCTTTGAAGGATTGGGTTTCTTACACATTTCTGTTATGGGGAATGAGTGTACAGGTTGCATCTACACAGCGATACCTGAATCTGGCTTGGAGGGTCATGGAGGCTTGAAAAGCTTCACTTCATTCAGATTGCATAGATCTCAGCTGCCCTCAATGCAAGAGGTGCTGATGCTCTTTGTTGATGAAGCCATGGCCACTTCACTGTGCTCTCATGTTACTGAAAGGATAGACAATACACGTGGGAGTGCTAAAGGATTGCTGGCAGCCCTTCTAAGACAGTCTGCAATCCCACACCTGCTCATCCTGACCACCCAAGGCAGGGAGCTGCGGGGTCATTGCCAGCCTTGCACTCTTTTCTTTGTCTGACCCTTTGAATAACCAACCTTTTGCTCACAATCACACATTCTCAAGGGGAGTGAGAGGTAACAAATTCTTCTCCTTAACCACTGTGCAACATCTCTCCTGGGGCAGATGCAGGCAACAGATTTAAACTCCCATAGGCCATAATCAAAGCTGAAGCTGGATCTTCCCCACTGCAGTAGCCACTGGGCAGCATAAGGTCATCTTTTCCCATTTCCTCTAGTTTTTTTGTGGTGATAAAACAGCTTTTGAAAACACATTTGGGCACCCAACCCTAGAATACACAAGTGTAACATTTTTTCAGAAAACTGGCCTCTGATTCACTCTGTAATATTCTGAAGAAAAGTATGGAGTTTTCTTCTTTGGAATAATTTTGTATGTTTTGCTTTAAACTATGCCCAAGCAAAGAAACTGCTGCAACAGGAAGCTGAAAACTTCAGGGACTGAGTCTCGTTATTAATTCTGATATCTTACCGTAAATAATTAACATATTTTGGTGGTTTAAAAAGAATGCAGAAGCATCAGTTTTCATTCATCTGTAATAATAAAGGAGGAGGAGGAGGACTGAGCTGACAGGAGGATATGAGATAGTATGAATTAAAGTTAATAAGTAATGCCTACAGTGTTAGTCATCAGTTTTGCTTTGTACATCTCAACATCCCATATGCTTCACACTGCAAAGTCTTATAAGCATTTTGAAAAGGGCTTGTTTTATGTGGAAAAAACCCCATGGATTGTATTTAAGTAGCTATTCAGAACTCCCTTCAGACGGGAATTAAACAAAGGGAAATAAATCTAAACATTATTTTCTCTCACAGATTCTTTTTTTTCCTATTTTTATTTAATGTGATATGATTCATAAATATTTGATGGGCTATGACTCAGTAAATGTCATTTTCTTGGCTCTGAAGGGAATTTTGAGTGTTGATCAAAATGATATACAGTCTCTCTGGAACAAGTAAGACAAGTACGGTATATCTGAAGGCCAGATTCCAGGTCTGTCAAAATAAATCACAAAGTCTCAATTTTATTCCAGAATTAAAAGGACCAAGTTGTTGGGGAAATCTAGGTTAAACTTTTAGCAATGCTGTTATACTAGGAAATCTTCTCTAACTTTTCTTTAGCTCTTCACCTCCTGATACTGCAGAAGCAATAGCTTCTGTAAACTATAAAGGTGTGCCCAACATTATGAAAATAACTTAAAGTGAATATGACTATTTTTCATGGTTATTTTCAAGCCTCCCCCTGCCTAAGAAACAATTTTTTTCCCTCTGACCTCTTTCATGTACTGACTATAAACGAAGACAAATCTTCTTCCATGTCTCCACTGCCTTCCCTGGACCATATTTAAAAGGCGATAATCACTTAAAAGGGAGACAGATACAAGCTGCATGTATTTTATCAAGCCCTCTGTGATTTTTGTTGCACTGTGCAGCAAGCATTGAATAGCAGCAGCTGGAATAGAGAGGGTGTAGGCTGGTGTAGGCTGGTGTGGTCTATTTCCAGAGTTTTGTGGTGAAGCACTCCACTTCTCTGTAGAGTTTGGTAAGGCAACAGAGGAGGATGCAAGAAGATGCATTTATTACCTGCTTTGTTGCTTTCTGGTGTTTACTTGTAAGTCTTATTCCCTCCCTTCCCAAGATATGCATAAGTTCTGAAGCATGGGACAAGCAGATTACTTGAGCAACAGGCAACTGGGCAGCCTTCCCAAAGAGAAATTCTTGGTTTCCAGTGGAAATATTTTTTGCCTCAAAGTTTTCAGTTTCCAAAATAACAAAGCACTGATGAAGCCTTTTCCCATACAACTACAACTCCTAAGACAAACAATATGAGAATTCAGTAAAAGTAGAGGAAGAATAATAATGTCAGAGATCAACTCCTACACACTTAAATAGGATTTTTGGTGACTTTCTTTTGGTTTCATTCTATGAGAAATGACAGTAATTAGCAAAAAAACCCCCCATTTCTTTTCAAGCACTTTATCTGGCTCTTTAAGACATGAAGTTATCCCTACAATGGGTGATTACTACAAACATTTTTTGAGTCATGTTTCCTGGAAACTGTGGCTGATACTCCGATACAATTGGAAATACTGGTTCTTGCATTTGCTTTCTACAAGCAGGTTTTCAAACCATTTGTCCTGTCATACCTGGAGATGTGAATTTTAGCACTTTCACCCCGAGTAGTTGAATCCATGTCCCTTCTTCATATATGAGTTCTTTAATTATTATACTATTACCTTATTGAGGAGTGAAAAAAAGGGAAAAAAACCCAAAAAAACAAAAGGAGAGGATCCAAGAGTACTTCTCCTTTGCAAGTACCACAAAGAACAGAAAAGAAAAGAAAA
>VZTJ01002646.1:368647-388831 GCA_013397795.1 Orthonyx spaldingii | reverse complement strand
CTGATGGTTATTTCACACCTTTTGTCTTGGGAGCTCCAGGCTCTCCCAGCCCTTCTCTCTCTGCACTCCAGGGCTGACAGGAAGCTGAGTCGTTCCCACAGCCAGGCCAGGACGTGAAGCTTTTCCCAAATGCTATGGACAAGCCTGTCTGCTTCCCCTCCAATAAATCCACATCCTGGTCCAATGTCATCACCACGTACTGTGAGAAGAGGGCACGTTCCTGTAGGATAGGAGATAAACAAGCAGCTTCGAAATCAGAGCAGTTTAGTTTTCTTTTTTTTGCTTCGTCTTGTTTTTACAAACACACTTTTCTCTTTTTTTCCCCAATCAGACAATGCAGTGTCCCTCCTGCTCTTATCTGTGCCCTGAGCAGGATGAGTCAGTGCTTGTGACACAGAGTGTGTGCTGGTATCTGCATCACATCCCTGACAGTTCCCGCAGGTGCCTTCCCGGGGTTTGTGTCCTCAGTGAACACGGAGCCGAGAGCCTCCACTGAGGATATTTTTATTTTTCTGTATCTTTAAAGAACCAAACTGAGTCACAACTTCCATTGCTGCCCTTTTGGAGGCATCCAAAATGATTATTGTATGATTTTTAAGCAAGGATTAATGGCAGCAGTTTATCAACAACTTCCTGACTGCTAACAGTTTTAATCTCGAGAGAGCACAGGAGTGGGGTTTGGGAACAGCAATTGCCAGCAGGCAGGGATTACATTGCCCACAGTGTTGTACTAGAAAACACGATCTTGGAGCAAGAGAAGGTACAACTCTATGATCCTTTGTATATCTTATCACATGAACTTCCTCTGGATTGGGAACACCTGGAATTTGTTATTTATTTCTTGTTTATATGATGTTATCCCTTTAATGGATAAATACAATTTAAATAAAAGGTGTCTGCCAGGTAACACGACTGCCAGGCAAACGGTTGCACTCTCCACATCGTGCTCCCAAGGTGAGTTTTTAGGCTTGATCCATATCCACCACAGGTGTAGGAGAACTTTCTTTTGTGAAGCACAGGATGGCTTTTCCATCTGGGCAGGGAATGCCTGGAGAATATCCACAGGGCTGGAGAGATCTAGCAGGGTTGAGCAGTAAAACCAACAGTTAAAACCTCACCAGAGCAGCACTTGCTGGTCCTTGCCTGTGCAGTGGCAGGAGTCCCATTACTGTCCCACAGCTGTCCCAGGGCTGTCCCACAGCTGTCCCAGGGGCGGGTGGATGTCATCTCCGAGCTCATGAGGCTGAGACACCCTGCAGGGCCCCCGTTTTCCTTTATACAGAAGCAGCAGGGGATCGGTGCGAGGAGCTGGGACATCTCTGCAGGGAGCTGGGACATCTCTGCGGGGAGCTGGGACATCTCTGCGGGGAGCTGGGACATCTCTGCAGGGAGCTGGGACATCTCTGCGGGGAGCTGGGACATCTCTGCGGGGAGCTGGGACATCTCTGCAAGGCTTCTGGCTGTGCTGGCAGAGGTGACCTCGCCGCAGAAGGAGCCCTGGGAGCGCTGCCAGGGGCGTGGTGTCTCTCCCATCGCAGGTCTCTCCGCAGTGTTTTATTCATGGAGCTCCCCAAGCCCGGGCTACCCCCGAGCACCATCCGCAGCCGCGGCTGAACGGGCAGGAAGGGCTGTCACGGAACATCATCATCCCTGCATCCCGCATGGACCATCATCCCTGGAACATCATCCCTGCATCCCTCATGGAACATCATGCCTGGCACATCATCCGTGCATCCCTCATGGAACATCATCCCTGTAACCCGCATGGAACATCATCCCTCCATCCCTGCATGGAACATCATCCCTTCATCCCCACACAGAACATCATCCCTGCATCCTGCCCTGCCTCTGCCTCCCTCCCTGCACTCCCCATTCCCGTGTGCTGCCACAGCCACACGTGTCCCTGCCTCAGTGATGGTCCTCTCTCCGAGAAGCCTGAACTAACTGTGCATAATCAGGAGCTGCTGTGCTGGCTGTAGCGTACGGGGTAATTGCCACAGCCCAGGAGAGAAAATGACCTTGTAAATAAATTAAACAGTGAGGCCGCAGACTCTGTTCCTGTGTGTGTTAACAGGGCTCCTCCCAGAGCAGGGCCGGTGCAGAACCACGGGGTGAGGGATCTTCCTTCCCCAGATCTGGCAAAGATCCATGAGTCTGGTAGGTCGGGAAAACCACTCCAGTGATCCTCAGATGGATTGTGCAGGTCCCCAGGGCTCACTTGGCTTTGAGGTTTGCTCTGAGTAATTAAAGGTTCGGTTCTGACATTTCTGCATTTTGGAATGGTTGTGAAGAGAAGGAAGGAGAGAAGCAAGTTGTGGGAGCAGCCCCTTTGCTTCCCATGGAGGAAAAAGACTTTAAATTCCCAGTAATTTGTTCAGGCATAAAAGTCACTTTTGTATTGGCTCTTGAAAACTCAATTTGCTGTGCATAGCTGTGCTTAGCTTCAAAACCAGTCACTCTTCTCTTGCTTCTCCCTCTGCCCCCCAAAAAGAACCAACTCACAGTTGTACTGTGCCCGTGGAATGGTAGGGAGGATGTGGGATTTCATTCTGAAAAGGAGCCACTTTCCTCTCTGGTGCCAGGAATTTTAGAGAGGCATCTCCAGCCCCAGAGCACCATGGAGAGTGGCCAGAGCCAGGGAGGGGACGTGGGTGCTGCCTTCCCATGGAGCTGAGGATGGGATGCTCGGGGCAGGAGCACCCCCAGAACCAGCCCCACTCCTGAGGTGCTCTCCCTCAGGATGAAACCACCCCAGCTTCCCACAGCAGCCTGTGTGCTCCCCACAGGGGAAGACACATTCTGAGCACTCTGGGACAGTGAAAGGTGTCCCTGCCCATGGCAGGGGTGGGAGGGAATGGACTTTAAGGTCGCTTCCAACCCAAACTATTCCACTGCTCCAGGATTTGTGTGTGTCATTCACCAGAGGCAGGATAAAACCCTCCGGCTGTTCCCAGGCTGAGCACATCCCTTACACTCACAACTCTTCCTGCTCCCATCTTTTCTCTGAGTTTGCTGATAGAGGTGAGGAAGAAGCAGCGAAGGAAATACGCAAAAAATGAAGTGATAAGGACTGAAACTTCTTTTCTGTAATTAAAAGCATGACATGGAAATGTGAAATGTCAAAAGGATCAACTTCAAAGCTGTTGAAATGAAACCCTCACTTTGATTCCAATATTGCTTTTCAGAGAGAGACATAAGAAAAAGAGCTTTCTGTGTAAATATTAGAATTACAAATCACACTTTCATGATTAAAATCATACTTCGAGTAGTAAAAAAAACCCCACATACATCTTCACAACTGGCAGAAGAGCAATTGGATTCTCTTGTTGCATCATGATATTGGCAAGAGGCACATGGAGCTTCTCAGCCTCCCACCTTCCCTTTGGACACAGCCATGGCTGGTGAAGCTCTGCCTGCTGCACCCTTCCTGCACGAGGGGTGCTCCTGGGGCACACAGCCCCTCTGGCTGGACCCCTCCTGCACAAAGGATGGATGTGCTGGGGCACACAGACCCTCCTACATCCCACCCCCTTCCCCCTGCAGTGCAGAACTCCCCTTCTGTTGCTGGGGCACATGTGCTTGCCATGCCTCAGTTTTCCTCTCTTCATGGGACTCCTGAGTTCTGAAGCTCTAAAACATCGTGGGTTTTTTATTTATTTCAAGGTTGCAACAAGCCATACCAGAGCCGTGAGCCAGCTCTGCTGTGACCCTGTTCAGCCCTAGCACAGACCTGGGTCCGCCGCCTGCCCTGTCCCCACTGGACTCTGCTTTGCCAGGTGCCAGGGGGCATTTCTGGTCCCTGTGTGTCCCTGTGGCCCTGGGCTGTGACTGCCACAGGCACCCCTGGTTGTTTCTGCAGTCACGTTGTGAACACATTTCTGCTGCTTCTCTGGAACACACTCTGATGTTCCAAGGAAAAAAAGCCAATTAATTTCAAAGAAGCTGCAGGCATGGGTTTACCTCTGAGAGGCTAAAGCAGCAAAACCTGCTGAGTGTATTCCAGAGGAGAAATCCCCAATCCTCACACACTGATGGCAGCAGCATCAGCACCTGCCTACAGCTCAACCAGACACTCAGGAGGCTTCAGTCCTTTGACTGAGGGGATTTTCTTGGAAAATTGTGCATTAATTGAGGCACACCATGATTACAAACCAGGACACATGCCCACACTAATCTTTTGAAATCCTCACAGCGTTGTTGAGCCCTCCATGCCCATGGCTGAGCTGCAATATAGGCAAAATGTAAAAGATCCATTGTGTTTGTAGAAAGAATTTCCATCACTCCTGTGTCTGCTCTCAGAAAATTAATTCCTAGGCTAATGGTCAATCAAAATGTTCAAATCTTTGATTCTTCTGCAGCTTCTACACAGCAAAGGAATAGACAAATGCATTTGTCTCTCCCTTTCCTTTCTCTGTTTTGTAAATCCTTGTGACTTTTGGGGTCTGGGTTGTTTTGGGTTTTTTGATAACAAAGCACTGTAAGGTTTCCACATTTAATGGAAAACTTCACATTTGGGTGTTTTTTTTATTTGCTTAGCTGGAATTCTTGTTCCTCTGGATCCAGACATGTGTGGTCCCCAAGTTCCACCTCCCAAGTCTGAAACTGCCACCCCTCCTGGCGTTGCTGGGGCTTCTACCACACAGAATCCCAGAATGGTTTGGGTTAGAAGAGATCTTAAAGACCACCTTGTCCCACCCCTGCCATGGGCAGGGACACCTTCCACTATCCCAGCGTGCTCCAAGCCCTGTCCAACCTGTCCTGGAACATTTCCAAGCAGTTAAGCTGCATTACCTTGCTGGGGGATGTAACTTCCATGGGAAAGGGTCACAAAACCTTTGATTGCAAGGAAATAACAGCTGCAGCTGTTCCTGACTCAAACCGCCTGGCCCTGCCTCTGCTGCACAGGCAGCCCTGCCTCAGTGCTGAATTGAAGAGCTGTTCAAGGTGGAACATCTGGCCCAAACCTTTCCTCAGAGAATCCCAGGGTGCTTTGGGTTGAAAGGGACCTGAAGGCACATCTCATTCCAAGCCCTGCCACGGGCAGGGGCATGTTGCCTGTACAGGATGTGTTACCTGCGCGGGAGGTGTGTTACCTGTACAGGAGGTGTTACCTGTGCAGGAGGTGTGTTACCTGTGCAGGAGGTGTGTTACCTGTGCAGGAGGTGTGTTACCTGTGCAGGATGTGTTACCTGTGCAGGGGATGTGTTACCTGTAAGGGAGATGTGTTACCTGTGCAAGACTGAGCACCGTCCTGGCATGAAGGAGAGCTGCAGTATTTCCATCCAAATGCTGCAGGGATGATCCTGTAGCACTGTTCTCCCTGGAGCAGGTGGGCAGCCCCTGCCCACAGTCCCTCCTGAGTCGCTGCTGCGTTACCTCCCTGGAGCAGGTAGATAACACGGGGATATTTTTAGAGCCTGCTCATTTCTTAATATCCTGATTCTATATTGAGCCCATTCTGGGGAGACTTGTTTCACTTATTACCTAAAATGAAAAGCAGGTCACAGCTGTAAGGCAGGATGTAAGGCCACACCTCTCTCAGTAGAACAAGGATTAATATTGTCTGTGTAAAAAAATACTGAAACAGTTACATCTGATTTCCATTTGCTGCTTTCCACATTGGTTGCTGATCCATGTTTTGTGCAGATGAGATCACAGCTGTCTGTTCACAGGCTCCTCAGGTTTTTGGAATGCTTGTATCAGGAGAATGCAGCATATCCTTCCCCTGCCTGTGGCCTGCTCTCTCCTGTACGCAGAGGAAAACTAATTGCTGGCAGATTTAGAATAGCAAATGTGAAGATAAACTGAAAATTGGAGCTTCTTAGTCAGCAGAACACAATTATTTCAGAATGGATTATTTTCAGCCTTTCTATTCATTCTGAATTCCATGGAAGGTGTCACCGTGGTTGGTTATAAATGAGCACTGCGGTCACCTCACCAAGTAGAAGATGAATGGCGTCACATGTGTTTAAAATTCATCACTTTTATCCAGTCTGAGGCAGAGGGGTTTACAATATCTCAGAATGAAAAATTAAAAATTACTCTTCAAAGCCTTGAATAAAATTTTTTAAATTATTTACTCATGCAAAGAATTAATTCATGTGGCTGAGGGTGAAGGGTGAACATTGATATCCTGTCAGTGGCTGGAGCAGGAGGGTGCCCCTCGAGCTCGAGGATGTTGCTGTGTAGGGGCACAAAACCCACCAGCTTTTCATTCCACTGCTCCATGGCTACTGCCTTGAGGACAAAATCCCCTTTTCTCCCTTGGGGTTGTTGTTAAAACTCTGTCTGGTCCTACTGAGCATTTGGAGGTTTGTTTGCTGTCAGAGGCTTACCAGGCACAGCAGCTGCAGCAGGCTGTGTGCAGGGTCGTGTCCTGGCTGGGATCGGCCCACTGGTGCACCAGTGCTGGGCTGGGGATCCTCAGCCCCTGAGCAGGGCTCTGCACAGCCGGGCTCCCATCCCATCCCATCCCATCCCATCCCATCCCATCCCATCCCATCCCATCCCATCCCGTCCCGTCCCGTCCCGTCCCGTCCCGTCCTGTCCCATCCCGTCCCGTCCCGTCCCGTCCCACCACGCCTGCCCAGGCCAGGCCATGCTGCAGCTTCCCTGGTGACCTCGGAACCGAGCAGCTCCCAGGAGCAAGTGACAGGATGAGAGGAAATGGCCTCAAGTTCACCAGAGGGGGTTTTCATTGGATATTAGGAAATATTTTTTCACAAAAGGGCTTGTTCAGCTCTGTCACAGACTGCCCAGGGCAGTGGTGGAGACATCATCCCTAGGAGTGTTTAAAAAATATGTGGATATGGCACTTGAGGACGTAATTTAGTGGTGAACATGGTGGTGGTTGGACTTGATGACCTAAAAAGTCTTTCCAACCTTAATGATTCTGTGATTTTGTAAATAACTCACTACAGAAAATGAGTAAAAGCCCTCCTCACTTCAAGATCATTTTTTAAAAATGTCCCTTGCTGTAAGCCACAGTCCATTAAATGTTATCAATTTCCTGATCAAATATTGTTAGGAGGAACAGAATTCCCAAACACCAGATTATTTCTCAAGGGAACAAAGTGAAAACTGCTGTAAACACGGCTGTGTTTGGGCTGCTGGGAGGGAAATCAGCGGGAGAGCTGCTTTTGGCCTTACACTTTGCAGCAGCCCGAGGAGCTTGTCCCCGGCTCTCAGGTGTGAAATGGTGCCCTGGGGGTCTCCGTGGCCGGGAATGTCCCCGTGGCTGCACACAGGAGCACAGCCTGGGCCGGGCTCTGGCGTTCCTCCTCTTCCCGGCCCCAGGGCTGGCAGCCACAACACCCAGAGCGTTCTGTGGGTGCCTGTGCTGCTGGCCAGGGGCAGCCACAACACCCAGAGCGTTCTGTGGGTGCCTGTGCTGCTGGCCAGGGGCCGGGCCCGCTCCTGTGCCCCATTCCGTGCCCACGGGGTGCTGGGGGCTCCTGGAGTGCACACTGCAGCGGAATAAAGGCAGGGACAGCCCTGTCCTGGTGCTGCAGCCCTATTGTGGAACACAGTGCCATGAGGGGCTCATCTTCCTGTTCCTGAGAGTTTGGCTGGAAAACAAAAAAGGCATTTTTTTGTTGGCTGGGACAAGCACCTCTGGAGCTGATATGGGGAGATGGGTGAGCAACAGGAGGCTGGGGTGGAAAGAAGATAATATCAGGGAATGGAGCTGGGGGAGATTTTTGTCTCAGCTATTTGTTTTACTAGGCTTGGTTTGGGCTACTAATGCTCCTTCTGGGCTCATAAATTTGTGGGAACAAATCAGAAAAGATTGGTTCAGTGTGTTGCTCAGGGCCAAACACTCTCTCCTGCTTACAGCATCCAGGAATCCATCCTCCATCCAATTATCCATCCAATTATCCATCCCTCCATCCCTCCATCCCTCCATCCATCCATCCATCCATCCATCCATCCATCCATCCATCCATCCATCCATCCATCCATCCATCCATCCATCCATCCATCCATCCATCCATCCATCCATCCATCCATCCATCCATCCCTCCATCCATCCATCCATCCATCCATCCATCCATCCATCCATCCATCCATCCATCCATCCATCCATCCATCCATCCATCCATCCATCCATCCATCCCTACGGGCTGTGCTGGACCTCTCCAGGCATTTCTCCATTAACACCTGCCTGTGCCACCCGATTTCAGTGCTCCCAAGCTCTGCTGCCCCTGCCCTGGTCCCAGTGCAGCCCTTGCCCCACATGTCCCTGTGGTGGGTCCTTCACCTGGAAAAGGCTCCAGACCAGCAGTTCAAGCCTGGTGAGGCTTCTTCCAGCTCCTCTTGGGAATATGTGACAGATTTGGGGGGATTTTCCATGGGGGAGTGGAACTTATCTGGAGAGTGAACTCAAGGCAGAGAAACCCTCTGGCTCTTTGTAAAATTGTGTCAGGCTGGAATTCATCAGGATCTTTCAATTGCTTTTCCAACCTCTCCCATCCCCCTTGAGATCATGCAATTATTCAGGAACTGAGTGTAGTTTTTGGTACTTTAGAGACTCCACGGTCTGGATACAAAGGCAAGTTTGTAAAAAAAGCTGCATTTAGTGAGCTCAAGCAAACGTTCCTCTCAGGTGTACACAGCTCGGTAATTTGTCCTGTTTAAGATACAATATAAACTACAAGATTAATGCACATGTATCTGAAAAGCTGCCTGAAAGCAGGGAGGGAGGAGGAGCTGGCATGCGGGTATTCGCTGTGCCTTAATGAGCTGCCTACAAATGCAGAGCAAATGGTTATTCCTGAAGTCAGACACAGAAAAGTGCAGGAGAAGGGTTTGGATCAGATGGATTTAAAGAGCCAGTATAATTTTTATTGACACAATTAACTCTAACCTCATTATCACGATGTTTTCATTTACCTGTCCCTTGGCTGCTGCCCTGTGCTGGTGGCAGTTTCCCTGCAGCAGGGGAGTCTTGCTGCTCCGGAGCTGTGCCTCTCCATCCTGCCATTCCCCGCCAGCTGGCACCATCACCTCTCCTCTACACCGCACTGCAGCCAAGGCTGTGGCTACTGGGGAAGTGCCCATGTCACCCACTGGCCTCCCTGAGCCCTTTCTGGTGGTGCTGGTGAGACACCCAGGCTGTTGCAGGGCCCCAGGTGTGCTCAGCACACCTGAGACAACATCCAGGTCTCAGCCCAGCTTTGCTGGAATGAGAGGGGGAAAATATGGGACAGGCTTAAAGACCAGATGGAGACTTCTTTCTTAAAAAATAAAAAAGAAAAGAAACCTGTCTGTTGATTCTAGAAATATCCAGGGACTCCTTTAGTTGTTACATATATTTAAATGGCTTTTGATCACTCAAGCTCACGCCTGTTGTTTGTGGACATCTCTGGAGTGGAATGGCCATTCCTAACTCCTGCATGTCCCACAAGGCCCTGGACAGGAGCATGGAGCCAAGTGTGTGTTGGTCTCCTCCCCAGGTAACAACAAACAGGAAAAGAGGAAAAGGCCTCGAGTTGCACCAGGAGAGGTTTAGGTTGCATATTCGGAAAATTTTTTTCACAGAAGAGGTTGCCAAGCACTGGCAGGGGCTGCCCAGGACAGCAGCAGAGTCACCATGCCAGGAAGTGACACCAGGAAGTGGCCGGATGTGGCACGCGAGGCTGCGGTGCCCTGGTGAACACGGTGGTCATGGTGGGCTGATGGTTGGACTCGGTGACCTTTACAGTCATAACAAATCCATGATTCTGTGGCTCTGTCCATGCCTGGCTGTCTGTGTTGCTGGGGAGGGTGAGGGGTGTGCAGGGGAGGACATGGCCCATGGACACCCCTGCCCAAGGGGGCTGGTGCTGCCACGGGCAGCGCTCCCCTTCCCAAAGCCTCAGCACAGGGAGTGACGCCAAAACCTTCCCTCGGGTCTGCTCAAAACCCTTTCATGGGCACAGCCACGTCGGGCACCGCCCCTCGGGGCAGCTGGCACTGCCCAGTCACCTGGAGGGCATCGCCGGGTGCGCAGGGACTGCTGGCCCAGGGGATGGAGAACTCGCTGGCCCAGGAAAGGTGAAGCGTTTGCAAGAGCAAGGCTTTCAGGGCTAAATCAGCCATTTGATCATCCATGAAGAATAAAGGCTTGTTTCCCGGTTGCTGGCTGCTCTGCCAAGAGGGAAAAACAAACAAACAACAAATGAGCTCATTATTTTCTGCTGTGCTCTCAGAGATGAACCATCACTGGCTTCAGAGGGGATAAAACGCCTGCAGGGATGCAGTGCTTCTTCCAGGAGGGCTCTTCTCTCCTAATCTTTTGGTTTGGGGCTTTTTTGTGCTGGGTCCAAAAGTGTTGGTTACAATCAGCACTACCTGAGAAGTGAAACAAAGAAAGAGAATATGGCACTGGGAGAATCCAGGGGGAACAGAGAAGCAGGGAAATTATCTGCCTTGTGTTTGGCTGTGCATTTATCTCCCTTCACAGCAACAGGAAAACTTGAGTGTGTCCCTTTTCTTGCATTACAGTTGGATTTAGAAAGGAAATAGGTTCTGTCTGAGTAAAGGACAGTTCCCTGAGTGGAATAGGATTAAAAAGGGCTGAATGCAATGGATGCTTAAAGAAGGATTTTCTGGACTCGTGAGGAAGTTCTCATTAAGTTGTATGTAAACAGAAATACAGTTTCATTAATTAATGCCAAACATATAAATACAAACAGGCATCAGAAAGTAAAAGTCAATGTGTCCTGTTTCATTAACTCACACCTGTGTGCGCAGCACTGCCTCGGAGGTGTTAAATTTGAGTCTAATTAACATAAATTGAATGTTAGCACAGGCTTCAGTGGAGACACAATTTCACCTTCCGTGCACAACCCAATTAGTTTGTGGATCTTTTTGTCCTGAATGCGTGTAATTATTTGGAGTATATGTATATTTTTATTTTCCAAACCCTCCCATGGCTCTCAGCTCTGTATTTAATTATGGATTATGTGGAAGAGCAGTTCTACTAATTAAACTCTGTTTTTATTTTAAATCCACTGTTAGATTATTTGTTCAGTGACCCTCAGTCCTTAGGATGGAGGAACAAACAGTTGTTCCCCAGTTATTATTTTTTTGTGTCATTCATCTTGGCTTTTTGCATCAGATATGAAAACACAGATATGGTTTATGTGGTTACCAGAGATGTGTACCCTCAGCAGGCAGGGGCTGCACACCCTGGGTCTGTCAGACACGGCTGTGCAAACACTCAGCAGCAGGACAGCTGATGGAGCAGCTCCATGACCCTGGGTTTAGTTCCCAGCCTGCCATGAAGGGAGCACGAGCTGGGCTTTGGCTGGGAAGCCCTGGGCACTGTGGGGTGCCACAAACACTTGGTGGTGCCACAGACACTCGATGGTGTCACAAACACTCGGTGGTGCCGCATTTTGGGTGTCTGGAGGCACAAAGCAAAACCCAAAGTGGACAAGCCAGGTGGGAACCACACATTCCACCTGGGACAGGGAGTTCACCACCTTGATCCTTCCCATTCCACAGCAGCCTCCAAATGAGTTTTTCATAACCTTTACCAGGTGCTGGGAGAACCAGTTTGCTGGTTTGATCACCCTAAACAGCGCAGGCAGTTCCTCCCTGTGCCTGCAGTTGGGCTCACCATCTCAGGGATATGCTACCATGACAAACCAGGGATGTTTTAGAGAACCTGAGCAGAGGGATCCCTCTTAGGGATACTCTGTGAGAGGAGCAAGCTCTCATGGTGCCACTCTCACTGAGTGACACCCCATGGGCAGAGTGTGGGCAGCATGCAGGGCGGTGGCCATGCCCCGCAAGGCCAGGGCAATTCCTAGGGGAGAAGCACATGGAGCCTTGGACATGTCCCTGTGAACTCACTTGGAGCACTGTGTCCAACCCGGGGACCCCAGCACAAATGGGTGTGGAACTGCTGGAGAGAGTCCAGAGGAGGCCCCGGAGCTGCTCCAGGGCTGGAGCCCCTCTGCTCTGGAGCCAGGCTGGGAGAGCTGGGGGTGTTTACCTGGAGAGGAGAAGGATCCAGGGACAGCTCAGAGCCCCTTGCAGGGCCTGAAGGGGCTCCAGGAGAGCTGGAGAGGGACTGGGGACAAGGGCTGGAAGGACAGGACACAGGGAATGGCTTCCCACTGCCAGAGGGCAGGGATAGATGGGATATTGGGAATTGGGAATTCCTGTCTGGGAGGGGGGGAGGCCCTGGCACAGGGTGCCCAGAGCAGCTGTGGCTGCCTCTGGATCCCTGGCAGTGTCCAAGGCCCGGTTGGACGGGGTTTGGAGTAGCCTGGGATAGTGGAAAATATGGCAGGGGGCAGAATGAGATGGGCTTTAAGGTCCCTTCCCACCCAAATGTTTCTGGGATTGTATGGTTTAACATCCATTTCTCTGCCAGGTAAACATAAAGACACATGGGGCAGTGACCACAGCAATGCCAGAGTGTCCTGTTTCCCAAAATTATATCTTGATTTCTTTTCTCAAAGTCAGGCAGATTGACACTTCATTTTCCCACCTTTCCCCAGTGTCAGCCAGAAGGAAAAAGTCCTGTGTGAGCAGAGGTGCACAGAGCAGTGCTGGAAGCTGCTGCAGAGCCCCGGGAGGGCACAGCTCCTCGCTGGGCTGGGACACGTGCTTTTGTCATACACCTGAGCACACATTTCCTGAAATAAGCAGTTAATTTATTCTTTTCAGACAAATTTATTTTACTTGTCTTGGGTTTATGTATCATGAATTGCAGAATGATACGAGGTTTAAACCATTTGTTTTACTGCGAGTGAGCGCTGCAATAACGGTAACAGCAAATGTCAGGAGAGATGGGTGGGGCTGAGGAGGAACCCCACAGCCTTGAACTCCTTCCGAACAGCAGCCCATGGGGACATGTGGTGGCACAGAGCCGCAGTGACGGCTGTGCAGTCCCAGAGGGGTTGCACACCTGGCACGGAGAGCCCCCTGCCTCGGGGGGATGTGGCAGGCCCGTGCGGGATTTTGTCTCTGGGGGATGTGGCAGGCCCCGTGTGGGATTGTGCCTCGGGGGGATGTGGCAGGCCCATGTGGGGTTTTGCCTCTGGGGGATGTGGCAGGCCCCGTGTGGGATTGTGCCTCGGGGGGATGTGGCAGGCCCATGTGGGGTTTTGCCTCTGGGGGATGTGGCAGGCCCCGTGTGGGATTGTGCCTCGGGGGGATGTGGCAGGCCCATGTGGGGTTTTGCCTCTGGGGGATGTGGCAGGCCCCGTGTGGGATTGTGCCTCGGGGGGATGTGGCAGGCCCATGTGGGGTTTTGCCTCTGGGGNGGCCCTGCCACCGGGGACACCCAGCTCGCCCCACTGCCCCTGGCTCCGGCTGCCTCCGGGAAGGACCAAAGGGATGAGACAGCTCCTCCCCAGGATCCACCACCTGCCATAGAGCTTGTGACCGGCTCTTGGTCCCACACCAGGGGATGGCTCATCCCGTTCCAGCTGCAGGGGCCAGCCCCCAGCCAGGCACGGCCAGCTCATGTCCCTGGGTGCTCTCTTGTCCCTGCCAAGCCGCTGGGAGAGAAGATGCTCTGATAACAACAACAACAGGGCCCAAACCATGTCTCCTCTGCAAGGAAATCATAGAAGACAGAATCACAGAATATCCCAAGCTGGAAGGAGCCACAAGGATCGTGGAGTCCAGCTCCTGGCCCTGCACAGGACACCCCAGCAATCCCAGCCTGTGTCTGAGGGCGTTGTCCAAACCCTCCCTGAGCTCTGGCAGAGCTGGGGTCCCACCGCCCCCCGGCCAGTCCCAGCTCAGGGCAGCAGCTCTGGAGGTCTCCCACTCCTCGGAGAGCCCGGGGGCCGTGAGGAGCTGTCAGTGCTGCTCTGGGGTTTTACCCGGCCCTGTTTTACTGTCGTGAACCTGCACTGCCGCTACAGCTCAGCAGCTTTGCTTCCTCCAACAAAATCCCCAGCACAAAGTATTTGTTCTTTGGTAACAGGACATGTTTTGATTTAGTTGATGTTGCTGGGGAATAGATTTAAGGTATATTGAAAAAGCTGCTTTATTCAATAGCAGTCACTACAGGAAGAGCTATAGTCGAATAATTACTGTAGTATGGTTATATGGTAATTATGTTGGTATAATTGATGAACCTTCCCAGTGCAGAAAAACACGTACTGCTAATAGCAAAGAGAAATTGGAGTTTTCCTGTCCTCAGAAAATGGTTTATTGCCCAGTCAAAATACACAGGCAACCAGTTAGAGAGAAAGTTAGGCCAGAGGGGGAGAGATCTCCACAGCATAATTAATCTTGGTCTAGCTAGAGCCCCATGTGAAGGGCAGAGTAAATTCTGGGATATAATTAAGCTCCAGTTCAAAAGCCTAAACTGAAATTGCATTCCCTGCCCTGCTGTGCCCCTCTGCACATTTCACCAACAGCACAATAAACGTGTGTGCTGCTGATTTCCATCAGATACAACTCGAGTGGCTGCAGGGAGAAACTTTTGCTCCCACAGGGGAGCCTGATTTCCCAAATTTCCATCCCAGCAGCCAGGGGCAAAGCAAGAGAGGCCTTTCAGCCACGATGTGAAGGAGTGACACGTTTAAATTTGGCTGCCCTGGGGGTCAGGGTTCATCCACCTGCTCACCCCCAAGGGAAGGTTTTACAGAGATTTGCTGTTGTTCAGGTAAGACAAGGGCTCCAGGGAGTGAAATCTCATCGTCAGTGCTCTCGGGAGCACATCCCTCCTCTGGCCAGACAGGCAGGATGAAGCTGCCAGCTCAGGGTGCAGCTTCAAGGTGGACACTGCAGTGCCATGGACAGGCCAAACCTTGGGAGATAAAAAAACCAGATATAAAAGTCCTCCCAGAAGGAGGGATCTCAGGTCCTGGCCAATGAGGCATTTTTGTCTGTGTTTAAGGCTTTTGACAGTAACAACAGAGGCAGTTTGGGGTTTCAATCCAGCTTTCCAACAGTATTTCCTATGTGCTGGAGATACATCCATGAGAAAGAGTATCCACAGGCAGGGACAGAAACCCACTGGCACTACACCTCCATTTCACACTCTGCTCTGCTCCCAGCCAAGTCTCCCTTGCACTAACCAGGGAGCTCCTGGGGGTCCCCTGCCGTGCCCCCTGTGCCAGCACAGCTCTGGGGCAGCAGCTGTCCCACACTGCTGGGACACTATGGATGGATCTTGTCTACAGTCCTGGTACATGATTGTAGTGGTTTGAGTTCATTCACTTGAGTTTTTTGGCTAAACGCCAGCACACTTACCAGATTTTATTTAATTTTGCTGTGAGATAAGGATTAGGAGTAGGTCAAGCAGGCTCAAACTTTAAAGAATATAAAGAAAGTTTATTAACAGACTTAAAAGGAAGAAAAAAATTAAGAACCAGAACAAACCCATCAGAACACTTTTGCTCTTCTCACCTCTCCATTTTTTTAATGACAATACAAAAAACAACACTTTGACTTTCAGTCAGTTTACCACTTCTAAATTAGTCTTTCTTCAGTCATTTAGGGAGAGGAGTTTTCTCCTGTTTTACCATGTTGACTTTTCTACAAGAAATACAGTTCTTATGGTTTTCAGCTTCACAACTAGCAGCCGCCCAGGAGAAAAAGATCTCTGCTTGTTGTGGAACGTCCCTCCCACACCAGTAGCTTTCCCACTGCTACTACGGTGGGTTATGACAGTTCATGGGGTGTTTTTTTAAGGATGAGTTGTTCTACTACTGCCGCAAAGAAATCCCCTTCTTCTATGACTGGCAATGTAAATTTCCTTTGACCATTCCCCGGGGCAAGGGATCTGGAGTACAGTTTCTTCTCTTCTCTGCTCAAATTTCTCATCAGGCTGCAATTATTTCAATATCTACTTATCTTCACACAGGTGCCTTGATTCACTGGCTGCACTGGCTGCAGGTAGAACGTCACATCCCCCCTTAGACCATTTGTCATATATTACAGGGAATATTTTAGCTTGGTCTCAATCATGGTTTCACAGAAGAATTTTCAGCTTTTACTTTGTAGCACTCCTCATGCTCCTTCCCTCTAAGCTTCAGCTCTGCTTCTCTCACTGACTTTGAGTCTCTATGCTGGGTTTTTGTAAGTGTCCTCACTCTTCTTCTATCTGTGCAAGAGCAGATCAGTTTCTGCAAGTTTTATCTGGGTAACGAAAGGGTTAATTTCTTTCTCGGGCCTCTGCGACAGTCCCATGATTTTTCTTGGGTTGTTTAAAAAGTCTGAGCCGGGCTGCAGAAGCAGTTAAGAGTCTCCATAGCCTCGCTCTGCGAAGCTGGCCTGGCCTGGGGGGAGCCGGCCTGGCCTCTGCCCGGCCCAGAGCAAGGGCTGGGCTCTGCGAAGTTGACCCGGCCTGGAGGGAGCCGGCCCGGCTCTGCCCGCTGTAGTTAAAATGTTTTGCCCAGCAGCCGGAGATCTCAGGCTGGGTCCTCCCCCACCTTCAGCTGCACTGGTGCTGCAAACTCCCTTCCAAACCTCCCCCCCCTCCCCGCTCTGAGGAGGGGAGGGGGGGGAAAGGGCAAGGGCCCAGCCTTACCAGAGAGAGAAGCACAGGACTTGCTTCTCTCACAGCAACAGGACAGGAAAAGAGGGTTTTTTTCAAGTGTATTTCTCTTAAATATGGTTTTTTCCCTGGAGGCGGAACAACTTTTAATTGGATTATACACCCATCCATACTCAAAACTAGCTGGTCACTGGCTCTGTTTCCCAGGAAGCAAGGTGTACTGCTTCCTGCACCATAGGTCACTTGAAAAACTGACCCTTCCTGGATAAACCCACGACAATGATCTACAATTCCAGTGGCATTACCTTGCTGCTTTAAACTTGATTCATCTCAGGCATCCTTGAATATTGCCTCCTGATAAATAAAAGCACAATTCTGCTAACACTACTTCAACCCAGACCCATGGCAGCCAAGGGCATCATGGCCCTCTGTCTTTTTCTTACCTTCCTGTTGTACATTTTTATACCCAAACCCCAGTTCTGTCATTCCTACCTAGGATGCTTAAAATACACCACCAAATGACTAAATGACTTTTAAAATGTCCCTTCTAACACAAACTCTTCTGTAGTTCTGTGATCAGACCCCATCATATCCAGCTGATATTTGAATGCAATGTCAAAGAAACAAAGTTGAGTCTAAAGAATTCAGAGGCAGAAGCCCCTCTTGTGAAGCAGTTTGTTTCACTCTTTAAAGCCACAGTAACCAGCAAGATTAAAATCTTATTTCCTTCCATATGTCTGGAAGGACCAATGACACTGACGAGTGTGGCCTTGTCTCAGCTTGTCCCAAACTCTGCAGTGGTTCCTGGTTGCCTGGGTGAAGCTGTTGACTACTCTGAAGGAGATGCTGTTTCCTGCACGTGTACTCACCTCCCCTGGGTGGCACCAAGTCAAACCCCATCTCTGTTCTTCAAAGCTTCCTGCCCTGGTGCAGGTGCAGGCAGGACGAGGTGCTGCTCCCTGGGACACAGCAGTGCCAGGGGTGTGGAGCAGGGAGTGATGCTGAGCCCACCCTGCAAACCCGGCGTGTTCAGCATGAGATGGAGCAACCAGCCAGGGCACAGGGGATGCACAGCTCAGGGGCCTTCTTTGTGGGGCTGCCCATGAGCTGAAGGAGCCACCTCCAGGAAACAAAGCACAGAAACCCCTGATGGTCATCTGATGGTGATTTTCTGTCATTAAAGTCCTGTTCTGGGCTGAGGATGACAGGGGCAGTCTGCTGCACTGCAAAACAAAATTTCCTCTTTTGTAATCTCAGCAACCATATAGTTCATGTTTGAAATGTGGACTCCCCACTGGTTTCAAAGACCTAAAACCAATAGAAAGTTCAGGAATGTCCTTTTCAGCCATTCCAATTTGCTGTGATTTTAATAATGCAAATGTTCCCCGAGGTTTGCATTGCCACTTAGTTCAGAACCAGAACAGAATCACAGAATCATTTAGTTTGGAAAAGTCCTCTAGACCATCGAGTCCAACCCTTCCCCAGCACTGCCAAGGCCACACTGACCCATATCTCCAGGTGCACACCCACAGGACTTTGAAACCCCTCCAGGGATGGGGACTCCACCCCTGCCCTGGGCAGCTGTGCCAGGGCTGGACAACCCCTTCCATGAAGAAATTTTCCCTGATATCCAACCCAAACCTCCCTGGTGCAACTTGAGGCTACTCCTGTCCCCCTGTCCCTTGCAGAGCTGTTCCAGGCCCCGGGAGATGTCCATGGAGTCCCAAGGGCTGGGCCAGGCAGGCACTGGGCACCGCGGATCCCATCCCGTGTCCAGCTGGGCCAACCGAGGATGGTGGGGCTGCAGCACTGCTGGGGAGAAGCAACAGAATTTACATTTTCAAAGCAACTTCCCAGAATTATGTTAAATATTGATGCAATTTCCCAAAAAGCTCTGAAATTAAATCTTTTTGTCATGGTAGAAGGAGCACAAAGACAGGAGAAAAGCCAGTGTCATGTTATTGCAGAGACAACGTCTCCTTGCCCCCACCCTGAATTCCCAACCACGCAGATGGTGTGGCCATTCTGAGGGAAATTAATTAGCAAATACAACATTAGACATACCTTTTGTGCAATCAATAACATTGTGTACATATTATACATACCTGAATTATTACGATCATTTTAAATACAATTAAACCCATTTATTGTTGGGTTTCTTGAAGCACGATGTGGAGCTGCTATAATAGATGCTCATATCATGCTGGAGAAATTTTGATAGAAGACTGTGATTAAAAGAATAAATGGTCATTACTGCCCACAGAAATGGACAAATAATATTATTTTTCTCACTGCTGTAACCAGAACATCAAGGGTTTCCATCTGGCTCCTTTTCACATGTCACTGGGGGCAACTGGCCAGTGGATTTCACAGGATTTGTCTCTGTTTAATTCTGTGAGGTGAGAATAAACAATTATTTAATGAAATAAAAAGGAAAGATTTCAGTCTCATTCATTTTCCTCCCCTTCTCTCTATTTTTATGAGTGAATAGAGCTAAGTAATTCAACTGAAATCTTAAAACCTACCTGATCTCTCTGAAGTTAGCTCTGTTTTAGGCAAAAGCTTTCTGTTCCTATGAAACCTTCTGTGAGTCAAATTAATTCCTACAAATCCACTATTTTTTCATTTTAATAACCATTTCCAAGGTCACAGTGGCTCCTACTTGAGATTCCTGTTGGCCTTTCAGCCAGCCACAGTGAAGAAAAACCATCTTCTTGAAAATCATCAGCCCCAGGAAACCTCAGAGCCCCTTCCAGTGCCTAAAGGCACTTCAGGAGAGCTGGAGGGGGACTTGGGACAAGGGATAAAGTGATGGGGCAGGGGGGAATGGCTTTCCAGTGCCAGAGGGCAGGGATGGATGGGAGATTGGGAAGGAATTGTTCCCTGGGAGGGTGGGCAGGCCCTGGCACAGGGTGCCCAGAGAAGCTGTGGCTGCCCCTGGATCCCTGGCAGTGCCGAAGGCCAGGCTGGACATTGGGGCTTGGTGGAAGGTGTCCCTGCCCATGGCAGGGGTGGCACTGGATGAGCTCTAATGTCCCTTCCCACCCAAACCAGTCTGGGATCCTCTGATCCTTTCTATCCTGGTTGAAGATCAGTGCCACTCCTCTCTGTCTTGTGCTCTTTCTGGAGGGAAGCATGGTGCAAAGGCTGTTCCTCGGAGAGGAGGAGACAGCCCTCGAGTTCATTTTGAAGCCCCAGTTTCTGTGCCACCCTGAGATCACTGCTGGCCGTGCCCCTGCCTGGGCAGGGCAGTGCAGCCGTGTTTATCCCGGGAAGGTCAACCCCCAAAGTGCCCTTGCTGTGCTCCCCAGCTCTGGCAGCCATAACGGCACAGCCAGGGAACTTTCTCCCTTTTCTGTTCGATTTAAATTCCTGTGGTGTTTGTGATGAGCAGGTGACAGTGAAGCCCCAAAACGCCTGCACCATGGAAGCAACAACCATCTGATGCAGCTTTTTCCTTTTGTTATACAAAGAATAACATTATCAGGAATAATGTTGGAATGGGCACAGCCCGCAGGCTCTGCGATCTGACAGCTTTATCTCCTGAGATCACCTCACGCCGAAGTCTTCCCTGGGTAGAGGATGGGGAAGAAAAACACAAATCTCCTTATTCATACTAAACATGGGAACACTCGAAGTGCAGTAGAGAAGCAGAGACACAGGACTGTGCTTGTTGTTATTGACACAGCACCTTCAGGAGGGAAGGGATGGGAGAGGGGAGGGGAGGG
>VZTJ01002646.1:315139-368454 GCA_013397795.1 Orthonyx spaldingii | reverse complement strand
GAAGGGAAGGGAAGGGAAGGGAAGGGAAGGGAAGGGAAGGGAAGGGAAGGGAAAAGTTCAAGCTCTTCTGGTTGCTTCAGACATGTTTCTGTGGGTTTAATTAGAGGCAGGGTCAATGCTGTGTCCTCAGCAGAGGCTGGCTCCTACCTGTCCCTGCCTATCCCTGTCTGTCCCTGCCTGTCCCTGTTTGCCCCCAGATCACTGCTGGGGGCTGGAGGACCTGGGGCCCTGTTGAATTTGGCTTGTTTGATATTTGCAAAGCAGACAGGATTGCTCCCAGAGGACTCCAGTGCCATCTCCTCCCCTCGCCCTCCCCTTCCAGCGGCTCCTCACATCTGTCAGCATGAGCTCACTCCTTCCTAAATCATTCTCAGATTTGTATTAATTTTTTAATCATCTGCATATGAATGATTAATAAATGCTTAACAGCTCATAAAATATTCACCGTGTTTCCCCTTGGTCGGCGCTCCTTCTCCACTTGTTATCACTCGTGGGGATGGGGAATGTCTACACGGCTGCCGAGGGCAGAGGCAGCTTTGGCTCTGCCTCACCAATTCCTTCTTTCCAGAACAAGCAGCTGGTAATGGAAAACCAGGTGAGGAATCCTGGGTAACTCTGTGAGCACTGAGGCACAAAAATACCTGCATTGGAATAACTCAGAATTAAATAAAATTCTCCTGGGCAGGCGTTCAGAGGTGAACCTTTGCAGGGAGTGAGAGTGAGAGTGAGGAGAGCAGGGGATGTGCAGGAGCTGTACGGACCTGCTGAATGGGAATAACCCCCCATGGAATGGCCATTCTGCTTAGGACTCTTAATGTTTATCTTTACATTGAATCAGAATCCCAAAATCACAAAGTGGTTTGGGTTGGAAGAGACTTAGAGCCCCTCCAGTGCCACCCCTGCCATGGCAGGGACACCTCCCACTGTCCCAGGCTGCTCCAAGCCTGGCCTTGGACATTGCCAGGGATCCAGGGGCAGCCACAGCTTCTCTGGGCACCCTGTGCCAGGGCCTCCCCATCCTCCCAGCCAGGAATTCCTTCCCCATATCCCATCTAACCCTGCCCTCTGGCACTGGGACACCATTCCCTGTGTCCTGTCCCTACATCCCGTGTCCAAAGAAGGGGCCACTGACACCCCACCCCATAACCCTGAGGTGCTGGAGTAGTTTCTGCCTTGGGTTGCTCATCCCAGAATGAGCCCCGTCCCGTCAGCGCATCCCCAGTGGCACCAGCAGCACTGCCTTGGCCCCACTCCGAGTCACAGAACCATCACAGACCAGCAAAGTTGGGAAAGGCCTCCAAGACCATCAAATCCAACCTTCAACCAAATGCCCCTATGCCCACTGAACCAAGTCCCCAAGTGCCACCTCTGTTTTTTGAGCCCTTCCAGGGATGGTGACTCCACCACCGAACCAGGGGATTCTCTCCTAACCCAGCAGCCTGGGCATGTGAGCTCCTGGAAACTGAGAACTCCTGGCCATGAGAACCTCTGGGAACTGAGAATCCCAGCATGTCCCTTCTGGGCTGCCCCAAACACGACAGATCTGTCCAAGGGCCCAAAGTGCCTCACAAAGCAAATCTTGGCCATGGGGTCTGTCCCCGAGAGTCCCAGAGCTGTCCCCTGCTCTGGGTGGAGGAACAGGAACAGCAGGTGTGGTTTATCTCCCCAGCCTGCTATAACTACAGAGGAATTAATGAATGAATAAATAAAAACATGAGCAAAGGCTTTTGGTGTGATAACGTTTCTAAAAATAGCATCAAATATTCCTCCTTTTTAAGATAAGCAGATCCATACCAGAGACAGGGCTGCGTGTGCAGGACCAACACACTCAGCAAATGGGGACGGGCGTGGGCTCCCAGCACGGTCCCTGTGCCTGTGGAGAGGATTAAAAACCTTCACATTTGCCAGCTAAAAACATCAACTGCTTTAAACCTGTATTAGTTTAGTTTAGGAGACTTAGTCTAAGCAATTGTGGCCTTTATTTAAATATGACAGAAGACAGCCCAAATACAACACAAGCAAGATTATTAGGAGTGACCTTTCTTCTAAAAATTCCTTTTTTAAGGATATTCCTTAATATGAAAAATCTCCTTGCAGAACCACTGAAAATTCAAAATCTAAGTATAAAAATAGCTGCTTCTACCTGGTGGAACAGCAGGGTGGTTTATCCTCTGGTGTTTAAGTTCACTGCCTGTTTAAAGTTCTAGTAGATGGTTTAAAAAGTAAAAATGAAAAGGGTAAAGTAAAAGAGTTTCCTGTGTATCTGTTCAGTCCATGGGACACCTGCAGCCACTGCAGGTGGGAGCTCTCCTGCCCAGCTGTAACCACCAACACAAACCCATTTAATGCAGAACTGGTTGTGTCTGGAGGCCTTGGGGGCTCTGGGGTGGGACCTGCACCCTGTCCCTGAGCATCCTCTGGGGAGGCACAGCCTGTGCCCCTCCCTGACCAGGCTCCTGTTCCAGCTGCATCTGCAAGGACTGCCCGGGACAGCTGCTTTCCAAGGCAAACACAACTGCATCTGTTTGCCTGTTCTTACCAACAGACTGCTGCTACTTAATTTTATTGGTTTTTAGTGATTTTTTCTATTAAGATTAAGGAGATTGTCTATTAAGCACAAGAAGCAGTGTTATATATCAATAAATAAATATAAAGCATTAGAGAATGAAACTCTGAAGAACCTCCCATCTGATATCACTGTCTTTTTGAGTAAAAAAAAAAAAATAGAAATTAGTGGTAGATTTATTTATGGATAAATGGCATTTCCTCAAAAACACACTGATTTTTAGGTTTTTGAGATTTCCCTGGCTGCCTTTCTGTTTGTCAATACAGGCAGCCAGTTCAATTATTATTTATCAAGGCTGCAGGGATGACAAATGGCTTTGCTTACTGCTGGATTTCTTATCTTTGGCAACTCAAAGTATCAATTACTACTATTGAAAAGAAACAATTGCCATGAGTGACAAACCAGCACACAATCAAACTGTACATAATTGCAGCCAGCACACTGCATTATGTCACATTATGTCAAAAAAAGAAATCTGAATCATGAACTGAAAGGCAAAAGCACTTCTGTGCTTTGACACAGGAATGAAGGGTGTGTGCTAAATCCAGGGACTGGAAATTGTGGGGTACAGTAAAAAAATAATGACATCCCAGTGCCAGCAGCAGCAGCAGTGATCCAGCCTCAGCAGCATCCCGGGGTAACCACAGCCTGCAGTGGGGTCACCTGCACCAGCCCTGCCAGAGCTCCCACTGTCCCAGGCTGCTCCAAGCCCCATTGTCCAGCCTGGCCTTGGACATTGCCAGGGATCCAGGGGCAGCCACAGCTTCTCTGGGCACCCTGTCCCAGGGCCTCCCCACCCTCCCAGCCAGGAATTCCTTCCCAATCTCCCATCCATCCCTGCCCTCTGGCAGTGGGAAGCCATTCCCTATGTCCTATCCCTACATCCCGTGTCCAGGGTCCCTCTCCCGTTCCCTTGGAGCCCCTTTAGGTACAGAAGGACTGCAATTAGTTCACCCCAGAGCCTTCTCTTCTCCAGGCTGGCCAATTCCAACTCTCAGCCTGTCCTCACAGGAGAGGTGTTCCATCACTCCGTGTCCCGCCGGCGCTCGGGCACCCGCCACCCCCCCACCACCACCCAGAGCCCCACCTGTGGGGAGTAGGCAGTGCTCGTCCTGCCAGCAGGTTTTGAAGATATATTTAAAAGGAGCAGAAGGTGGATCTCTCCCCTTCTCCGGAGGCTGTTGCACACCAGAAGCTCATTCCTGGCAGCCCGAGCCTCTCCTCAGTGAACCAGGGCTGTGTCCTCGGAGCACCTGCGGAAGGCAGCCGCCCACTGCGAGCTGTGTGGAGATTTTCAAAAAATCCCAGGAGTTCATGTCTTTAAAGATGCTTCTACAGACTGTAAAATATTAAAACTGGAAGCACTAAAGCAGGAAGAAAGAATCCCTGGCTGGTTCCATGGAAGTGTGGCTGCCATGCTGCACCGGAGCAAAGGTTCCTCTGGCCTCGCCATGCTGCGAGCGGCCTGAGGGATTTACATTTAGAAAGAAAATGTAGGAATGGAACAAATGGAAAGAAGCACCCCAGGAAAAGCATTCCTGTGTCTGCTCCTTCCAGCTCCGTGCTGGTGCATCACCTTCCTCTGGAGCTGCGCCCGGTGCCCTCCTCTCCCTGAGCTGCTGCAGTCAGTTCCTTGGACACTTGCAGCCCTTCAGCATCCCCATGTGCACCAAGAACCCCAGTTTTGGTGGTTTTTCCTCCATATTTCCCTTCTCAGACCTGAACTGATGCATTTCTGGGTTGTTGCTGAGCCCTCAACAGCCCTTTTGCCAGCACAAAATCAGAGACAATTTTCCAGCCAGGAAAAGAACACCTTGGAGTTCTTCAGGGCCTCTTCTTGGAGGTCTCCATCCCACTCTGCCCCATGGGCTTACTGCCCCGCACCAGCCACACCGGGTGATTTCCCGTGTGCCGTGGTTCCCACTGCCGGCTCCCGGCTCTCTCAGCTCCCCGCTGCTCTCCCACCGCCCCGAGCAGCCCGGTTTCCCCAGCAGAGGAGTGTCTCATCCATATGACACGAATTTATTCATCCGTGCCAGGCCCAGCTCCCATCCGAGCGGAGGCTCTGCTGAGAAACACGACCATCACCCCAGCCCTGCTCGCTGCCTCCTCTCCACACGCTCCTCTCCCTGAGTGTTTTCACTCCCGTTCCACATCGCTGCCTGAAATGGGGGAAAAGACACCACCATTACCCCAATCCCACCCAGTCACTGGCTTGGGATTTTCTTATTGCCTACGTCCATTATACTAAAAATAAACCTGACGAGCTCATTTAATTTTAGCCTATGAGTGTCTGTATGAATATTTATAATGCTCCATATTAGAAATGCTGAAAAGTTCCAGTGCCTGAGAACACGGCAGCAGACCCTGGGGAATAGAACAGCTCTTCCTTTTTTTTTGTCCTATTTCGAGCTGGTTTCACACATCCTGCATTCCCGATGTGAAGTCTCGCACTGAATGTCTCAACTGCTTAAAGCACTTTGTGATGTTTTGTGCTTGATGAACACAGACTGAGTTCCCATGTAAGAAGAAGGGAGTGTTTCCAAAGGAATTCCCTGTGAATTTGTGCAAGAACAAACTTACTGAAGTGCTTTTCTGTTCATGTCTGGCTTTCATGTGCTTTTCATTTCAAGGCCAGGTTGGACAGGGCTTGGAGCAACCTGGGATAGTGGAAGGTGTCCTGGCCCATGGCAGAAGAATGGACTGGATGATCTTAAGGTCCCTTCTATAATTCTGTGATTAATTCTGCAAAAAATGAAAATATGTTTACTCAGTTCTCATGTACCCAAGCCCAGAGTTTCACGCCCCACTTCAGACAACCAAACTCTTTTCCCCTAAAACTCTCACTGTTCCCCAGGACTGGTGGCACCCAGGGTCTCTTGAAGAGCTGCTGCACAAGGGAGCCCTGGCTGTGAGCTCTGCCCCACAGCAAAGCCTGGAGGTGTGGGAAGAGCCAGCCAGAGCCTGGGTCAGCCACGCACAGTCCAGCATGGCACAACACATTCCCATTGTACCTCTCCCTCCCTCCTGAGCTGCAGCTCTGATTGCAGGGATTGCCCTCACGAGTCATTAGCTATGGGGTAATTAATGGTCAGCAGCTACACAGTGTCTCTAACAGGAGAAGAGGTTTAATTGCAGCCAAGAGACGCCTGTGCAAAGTTTGGTTAAGGTGTGGGAAGAGCTGGGCATACACAGCAGGGGAATATAACTGAAATGCTCAGGAATCAAATGTGGAGAATCTTCTCTCAGGGGAAACTTTTCCCAATCTTTTTTAGTGAAAGGGCATTTTCAGCCCTGAAACTGAACAAGTATCCAAAAGGCCAGTTCAAGGCTTCCTCAGAGGCTGCTGCCCTACCAGGACATGCCTGGTTCCGCAGGTAACGCCACCTCTGCCCGTCCCCACCCTTCCCGGGTCCTTCGTGCCCCTCGCGAAAACGCTCCCGGCTGAGAGGGGCTGGGGATCTGTTCCCTGTTGCTCCATTGGTTTTTTTCCTCCTGCTGCAGGGTGCACCCAAGGGGAGCACCTATCTGAGGGAGGGTTGTAGCACTGGGGTGCAAGAGCTAGACTGTGAAAAACTCTTGAATTCCAGCCTTTTCCTTTGGAACAGAGAAGGTATAAAAAGAAAGAAAGGAAGTGAGCGGCTGCCAGGCTCTGTGATTCCTGTATCAGAGATGGAGAGTGACACAGGACAGCAGGTCCAGGTCCAGGCCAATACCTGGGTCACTTTCCATGTACCCGGTGCAGGATGTGAGGGGAATGTGCAGGGAAAGAGGCAGAGATCTGATGCTTTCCTTCCTCTCCTCTGCCTTCCTTTAGCCTGAGCACAAGAGCAGCTGCAGAATCAGGCTGGAAAAGGACTGAAATGAGTCAACCTCTGATGCCAGCAGGAAGGCAGAGAAAAAGGCAACTCAGAGGGACCCACCAGCTGCTCTCCTTCATCCCTCCCTCAGCAGAGCAGTCCTGGAAGGGTGGCATCCCTCTCATCCCTCCTCTCCGCGTGCCCCTCCTTCACCGCTTCTGCCTGCTCATCCTTTTGCTCTGTCACAACCGAGTTGGCACCAAGCAATATTTTTCTTCTAATGCTCTCAGAGACACTGGAGCACTTGAAGTGCCATTTACTGCTGCTCTTAAGAGTTACAGGTTTCTGTACAATGAAGGGAATCAATACAAGCACTGCAATAGGTGACGACCCCTCTACAGCTTTAGAAATTTTACATCCTTCTCCCTTCCCTGCTTTTCATTATGTCTAATTACCTGATCTATAGCTCCAAACAGGAATCAATGGGGCTGTATTGCGACAAATTATGGTGGATTCTCTTAAAAAAAATAAGGTTCAGGAAGTGCTATTGAATATGACACTTTCAATTATATAAAGCAAATGAGCTTTCCATTGGAGCTGGAGAGCTGGGAGCCAGTTCATTACCGGCGGCTCATATTCCACTCAGGGTACAATCAGTTGATTTCCCACCTACTTTAGGACTTCCCCTCACACCTTCCCAGGGAAGCTCTGTATCCTTAGCACTGTGCCCCGACCCTGCTGTCTGTAGGATTGTGTTCCAGCTGCACAGTTTGTTGGATACGCAGGAAGATGGGATCCATGGGAGACTCTGTGGTGTGTGGGTGCTCCCTGTGGAGGTGTGTGCATCTGAGCAGCTGCACATCACTCTGAGACATGTTCTTTTCCAGTAGCACCTACAAGTTCTCCTAATTTAATAAAGGGGTTTGTGTTTTCCTGAGGTGCACAGGGAGAAATCCAGGAGCTGTAGCCAATTGCTCTGCCTGGGGAAGTGAGGTTGTTAGTGACTCGCTGGTGGTGAGTCAACACCTGCTGGACACCAACATTCCCCCTCAAAAGAATCCCATATTTGCCCAGCCCTTCTCCCATCACTCATTGCTCCACACTGGATCCCCTCTGGAGCTGCCGTTCTGTTGTCTAAACTCAGGTGCCAGTCTCCTTTCACTGAGAAAACATGTCTGCGAGGAAGTCAGATTGAGTTCTGGATCATAATAAACCAAAAAAAGCCAGTTTTAGACATTCCCTACTGTGGGCATCTTCTCTACCATGCACCATAACCTGAAGTGTGTGACCCTGAGCCCTTGCACAGCTGCCGAGCCTTGGAAACAGAGTTGAAGGATTTCATCCCTGCGGTGGTCCCGCCTTCATCTCAGGGGTAGCATTTTAATTAAGAAAATTCCATTATTTTGGTTTTTCTCTCAGACTGTCACCTTCCATGGTCTCTCTCTGTTTGTCAGTTGTACTTGAGGATCTGACACTGCTGGAACTCAGCTGAAAGGAAAAATTAGGAATGTGGGCACCCTTTAATCACCTGGACACTGTAACAAGAGGGGACAGACAACAACAGAGAGAATCAACTGAAAAAAATAACTGTGCTTTTAATGTTTCTATGGAAATTTATGGAAAGGAAGTGGAAAGCACAGACATACCACCTGATTTGGTATGCACAAGGCACATCATGCTGAGCTGCTAATGAGATAGCAATTTGGAGATTTGGGAAGTGCTGGCTATGCTTTGTGCCCACAAGAATCAATGAAAACTGATGAGAGAAGGTTTACAAAATTCAGTGTAAGAACTACAGGAGCTTTGTGCCCGGATGGAGGAGCAGAGCTGGCAGCAGAAGCTCAATTCCTCACACAATGTCTGGATCAGCTTGAGTTTTTTCCTAAAGGTACAGCAAAAAGACATACCTGTTTTCCATTTCAGAGTTGGAACTTCATAAATATTTTAATTTGCCAAGTTCCTGCTATTTAATGTTTGCGTACCAAGGAAATGTGAGTGAACATCGCCTTGCATGAAGCACTTGGAAAACAAATTTGTGCACCTTTGACTGTCTGCCCCACAGTGGAACGAAGGGAGCGTTATCCGCCGTGTCCTGTCTGTTGTCAGCAAGCAACACTTTGGAATTATTTGTATTTGAAAAAAACCTACCCCACCACTGAGCTCAGTACCTCTGAAGACAGAAAGTTTTGCTTTTGGCTATTAAAGGAGCAGAATAAAATAAATCACTTATGCTGAATAAATCATTGATTCTGAGTTACACGCGAGTGCTCCTCGGTGCTGGCTCCCGGGTGAGACAAGTGGGACACGTTTGTGTGACTCTACTGTTGAATTTGCAGCCTGAATCTGTCCCAAGGGCTTCCCAAAAATAACTGTGTTGAATAACTGGGTTGAAAAATAAAGATAGGCAGGGACCAAATCCAGAGCACACAGCACTGCAGCCTCTGCCACTTATCTCTGTGCTGCAGTGAAGGTGCAACCGCCAGCAGTGCTGGGAGGGCAAAAATCACAAAATCACTGAATCCTTTCAGCTGGAAAAGCTCTCCCAGCCCATCGAGTCCCAGCTGTGCCCGATGCCCACCTTGTCCCCAGCCTGGAACACTGAGTGCCACATCCAGGCCTTCCTTGGATACCTCCAGGGATGGGGACTCCAAACCGCCCTGGGCAGTTCCAACGCCTGAGCACCCTTTCCATGGGGAAATTCCTGCTGATGTCCCACCTGAGCCTCCCCTGGTCCCAGCCTGAGGCCGTTCCCTCTCCTCCTGTCCCTGTTCCCTGGGAGCAGAGCCCGACCCCCCGGCTGCCCCCTCCTGTCAGGGACTTGTGCAGAGCCACAAGGGCCCCCTGAGCCTCCTTTGCTCCAGGATGAACAACCACAAATGTGGGTGAACATTTTCTCACCTGAGCACCTGTGGATGGAGCCTCGTCTGCCCCATGCCCCACCCAGGAGGTGTCCAGCACCCAGCCCCTCTGCCTGCCAGCAGCTCCCCGTGCTGTTCTGGGGCAGGGGCAGTCAGCAGAGCAGGTCAGTGGTCTGCAGTGACCTCTGCGCCCTTGGCGTGCAGCTATCAGGCAGCGCCTGCTGCGAGACAGCCCCGTGCATGAGACACATAATCTGCATTTATTCCAGCCCTGGATCAAGGAAACACATTCATAAACCTGAGGTCCTTGCGAGTTCTGGATTGATGGAGCAGTCTCGCAAACGGAGGCTGTCCCTGGCAAGAGGGAGCAAAAAGCTGCTGGCAAAGAGGTATTAACTTCACTGTGCTGCATTTTATGAGGCAACAAAGAGTGTCTTGGTTCTGTGCCGTGAAAGTAAATAGAACAATATTTCAGACCTCCTTATTCAGTTGTCCAAATGCACATAACCGATTTTTGCAGATAGGGATTTATGTTCTCTTGTCAGCATCTAATAAAGTAGAGCAATTGCTCCTGCCATTTATTTCAGTGCTGTTGCCTTTAGCTCAGTATCCTTGTGTACACTTTGTGCTGCCTGCTCTGAGTCCTGCCCGGCGCCTCGCTCCCTGCGGCGGATCCGCCAGCACGGGATGCTCTGGACCACACCCGAGATGGTTTGGAGAGGTGCTAGAGGCGTTCCGTGAAGGGTGTAGAGAGGAAATCATAAAAGGAGCGGCTGAGGGAGCCGGGGTGGGGCTCAGCCTGGAGAAGAGCAGGCTCGGGGGGACATTCTCACTGTCCCCAAGTCCCTGACAAGAGTTTGTAGCGCAGCCCAGCAGCTGCTCACCACCAGATGAGAAATCCCGAGTGTGCAGGGCTGTGCCCGGCAATCCACACCACCCTGTCCGTGTGAGCCCGGGGTGCAGACGGACACCCAGGTGCAGAGGGACACTTGCGGGGCGGTCGGTGACCCTTCAGAGCCCTGCCGTGCGCGGGCAGTGCGGGCTGTGTGTGGAGGGGCTCGGTGACAGCCCGGGCTCTCAGCAGCTGCTGCCCACGCCTCGGCCGGCGCCGGGCACCGCGGGTTTGCCCGCGGGGTGACACCGTGCGTGGGCACGCCGGGAGCCAGGCAGCCCTCTCATTGCTGTGCCAGCAACGTTCGGCAAGAAAAGAGGTTTCTATGCTTCAGTGGCAGTTTTTAAAGTTGTTTTTTTTTTCATGTTTTATTCAGCTTGAATTTGTATTTCAGCTATTAGTTCCTTGAGAGGAAATACAAATCGATCCAGACGAGCAGTGGCCGGTTCATCCTCGGGACTGTCTGTATAAAGAATTGCTCTGCAGAGACCGAGCAGCAGCGTGAGCAGAAGAGCTGACGAAAGCCCTCGGGGGCTTTGCTGTCGGAGTCTGGGGTTTGGCTGCTTTGCTGCTCTCTAATGCTGCTGGCACCGCCTGCTTTCCGCAGCCGCACAGCCCAGAGCAGCGAGGGCTCCCGAGCTTTAGCCACGGCCAGTGAAAGATGAGGTGGTGGCAGGGGGTTGCTGTACTCTGAGGAAGCAGGATTTCGGGAATGATTTTGCTTTGGATTATTTTCCCGAAGTTTCAAAGGAACTGAGGGCTGTTAGGTGTCATGATGGTTTTCTTGAAACACTGTGATTTTGACTATGACGCATTTTTCAGAAAATGCACATTTTTCATACTTCCAATATCCTCCCACGTTAAATTTCTTGACAGAAATGTTTTGGACTTGCATCTTGAAGATTGCAAAAAGAAACCAGTGTTGAAATATTGAATCTTTTCCCTATGCACATGTTTATTTATGTGCTTGACACGAAGTAGCTTGACAAAAATCGTGTCGCTTGTTCCACTTGAAATGCACATCCCAAGTGTTTCTGCTTTCCATTAACACCTGGGAGAGGGAAAGGCTGAAATGTTGACTTTTTTGTGCTTTATTTCATAGAGGATGGGTTTGAAACACAAATAAGGAGAAAAAAATTTAAGAAACCACTGGCTTTGAATACCAGCTGCTGTAAAGTCCGGGGTTAAAATGTCCTTGTGCCCCCTCTACTTACCCATCGTTATTCACCAAGGATGAGGAAAGAATGACAGGGCTCAGCACTCTTGACTGCAAATTCAAACCTATGAAGGAACTCAATATATTTTACATTTTAACTATTCCAGTGGAATGAAATCCTGAACTCCATTTCCTCCCTGTTTTTGGATGTGCTATAAATGGAATTGCCCGCTGGAGGAGAACCTGGGGGTTGGTGTTTGTCAAACACAGGGAGATTCTCCCGTGTGTAAAATCAACCAAATTAAAACCAAGTGCTTGAGGTCTGTGTCCTTCACAGCGGGAGGATTCCCAGGGATGCTCCTGCAGCAAGGATGTGCAGGGCAGAGCCTCGGCTCACCTCAGCAAGGGGCACACTGAACCTCCTCTCGCTGCTTAGAAAACAGAACAGGGAAACACTGGGCTCCAAAAGAGCTAATAAAAACGCTAAGGGACATTTATAGTGATAATTTGGTGCTATTAAATATATAAAATTATTTTCTGTTTTTAAACTTGCAGTTTATTTTTAACAACGGTAACAGGCACCATTACAAAAGTTATACTGATATTTATGAATCTTAACATGAAAGAGAACATTGCATTGAAAACGAATGTGCCAAGGGTAGGATTTTTCAGTGCAAAGCTATAAACAGCTTGCAAAATCTGCCAATTTTAGCCTAGATTCTTATAAATGAAACAGTTTGGGCAGAGAAGCCTGGGTGCATCCTTAGGTCAAGCAGTCCTGGTACTCACTGCAGAATGTGACACTGTGAGGGTGAAAACATCCAGTTTCTAGGGGGCTACAGTATGAACCTCTGCCTAAGGCTCTTTGGGGTTTTTCCTCTCAGTTGCCCTCCTTGTTCCAATAGTTCTATCCTTCTCCTCATGGCTATTTCTGGCATCTTCACAGCTGTCAGTCAGTCACTCAATTCAACCACTTTTTCTGTGCTAAACAAGACAGAAACTTTTTACTATCCTTTGTAAAATACTCCATCCATTCTCTTGTCAGTTTGTACCCAGCTGTCATCAGTTTCCATCTGATTTTCCCCCCTGCACAGGTTCATACATTATTCCAGATCAAATTCCTCCAAGGATTTGTGCAGCAGCACTACAGGGAACATGTCCTGGCTGCCAGTTCCCACAAAACGCTTTTCCTGTTTACAGCAGACTTTGCTGTGAACGTGAATCTCCTCTTGAGCTCCTCAGGAGCCCAGCGGGACCACGATCCTGTTTGAGCTCAATGGGCGAGGCCATGCCGGCAGTGAGAGCTCGGCGTCCATCAGCTGTGCATGGAGTGCAGCTCGGTGTCCTTCCGTCCCACCCCGGCTTTGTGTGGCACGGCCACTCTGCTGAGCAGCAGCAGCGCTGGGCAGATCCCACGTGCAGCCACACCACAGCCCCTCAGGATCCGGGTGTGCCTGTGTCTGCATCCTGTCGTGCCAGGCAGCCACCATGTGTTCAGCACTGCCGAAACAGCATTTTGGGGCTGAGGAGATGGGGCAGTGCTGCAGATACCTTACTTAATTTTCACAGAGGGCACTGAGTATCTGCAGTGAGGTCAATGGCAATGGGGTGCTGTGGGAGGCCCAGGAGGAGCAGGGATGGTGCAAGGCAGCTGCTTCCTTCAGGAGAGATGTGGGAGATGCCCTGGGCATTGCCCACGCTCGTGGCTGGCATACTGCCAGCCTTCAGACCTTGCTCAGCCAGGCACTGTCACCGAGACACATTCATCCCACACTCATTTTCCATCGTGACAACACCCTCAGGGAATACCTGTCCCACTCCATCCAGTGAGTAATTTCAGAGAATCACAGAAGAGTTTGGGTTGGAGGGACCTTAAAGCCCCCCCCTGCCATGGCAGGGACACCTCCCACTGTCCCAGGCTGCTCCAAGCCCCAATGTCCAACCTGGCCTTGGGCACTGCCAGGGATCCAGAGGCAGCCACAGCTGCTCTGGGCACCCTGTGCCAGGGCCTGCCCACCCTCCCAGCCAGGATTTCCTTCCCAGTATCCATCTATCCCTGCCCTCTGGCACTGGGAAGCCATTACCCATTGTCCTAGTAGTCCAGGCCCTCTTCCAAAGGGCCCTCTTCCCTCTCCAGCTCTCTTGAAACTCCTTTAGTCACTAGAAGGGGCTCTAAGGTCTCCCTGGAGTTTTCTCTTCAGTTTGGAATTCAACAATTAACTTTGAACTGTCTACAATATAATAAGTTTAATTTTCCCTGCTCTCCCCACCAATTCCAGTGAATTCTGCAGCTGACCAGGGCTGGCAGGGTGCCCTGGCACAGCCCCAGGCTGGTGACTGTCTGTGCTGCCGGGAACTTTGCTGGCTCATGGGCAACTTGTCCCTGTCACACACTACAGAGCTGGTGTTTCTCAGGAATTGTCTTGTATTGCCAAATAAATGTATTAAAAAAGATTTCTGTGGGCTGCACACTGGTATTGTTTTCAGTCAAAACTTCTTTACAATATTGGTTGTGTCTTGAAAGTAATTAATTTGGCAGGAAGTAAAAAAGAAAAAAAAAAACAGAGTGATTTGAAGGCTAGTTTCCAGTTCTCATTGCTCTGTCTTTATCTCTCAAGGAAAGACTGCACACAGGTGTCAAACGAGAAGGCTGCTCATAATTACACTCCTTAAACACTTAATAACATTTTCTTAAATTAATATATTCCCCATCTGTGTAGCATTTAAGACATTCAGCTCATAATATTGCCTAGTTTATCAGTGTCAAATGACACATCCCCAATCCATTGGAGAATATTATCAACAGATAGAGGCTTAACGTGTGTTATTGCTCATTCAGCTAATGAGTGTGATTTGAGCTGGTGCTATAATTAATAACAGAGCTCAAACACCAATTGTAGTGGGGATCTAACTTAGTTTCATGCAGAAAACCTCTGATATGAATAGAAGAAGACGTGAAAAGGAACCAAACCCCCAAATCACACTGGAGGAGGTTCACTGGGGCCAGGACGGTGGCGGCACTGTGGGATGGCTCTGCCTCAGGATGCCCCTGGCACAGCCCATGCTCCTGCTGAAGGCCAGGAGGAATCCCAGAATCCCTGAGGTTGGAAAAGCCCTTCCAGCCCATGGAGTCCCAGCTGTGCCCGATGCCCACCTTGTCCCAGCCCAGAGCTCTGAGTGCCACCTCCAGGAATTCCTCGGGCACCTCCAGGGATGGGGACTCCAAACCTCCCTGGGCAGCCCCTGCCAAGGCCTGAGCACCCTTTCCATGAAAAAAATTCCTCTTGAAGCTTCCTTGAAGACCCAAGGGCTCTGCAGTTGAAGACTTTTCATCACCTTTCCTGAGGAGACATGGGGAAAGGCAGTCAGTGGTGCCAGGAGGCTGGGACAGAGCAGGCTGCACGCCTGGATGCTGCAATGGATGCACCTGCAGCATTTCCATGGTACAAAGGCTCTGAGGCCAAAGAACCTGTGGGACCAACTGTTCTGATCTCCTCTGCCATGGGGGTGGCACTGGTGCCACAGCTGTGATGGACACTCGTGTGAGGGACATGGAGACCCCCGGGGCAGGTGATGGAAAGCAGGGCCACCCAAAGGTTTTCAGATGGTTTCAGGCAGCAGTGGAACTGCTGGCCAGTGCTCCTGAGAAGAGCCTGGCTGTGCCATCACTGCCAGCCCTCGATCCCAAGCAGTGGCAGGGACTGGCAGGGGAAGGGGCTGTGCCACCTCTGCTTGGCAGAACCCAACACACTTTGGTTTTGTGGCTCTGTCCGGTTCTGCTCTGATTGCTGAGCAGAGCTGGGTATGGAACAATCTGCGTTTGTTTTGCCATCTCTCCAGCAGCTGGTTTGCTCTGAATCCTCGGTGTAGTGGTACCTAAAAGCATTTGTGTCTTAATTATTGATACAATTTTTTGTAATTAAAATACCTGCTCATACTGTCATGGAATTTCTACTCTAACTGGAGCAGTGCCTTGCTAAATAAAAGCACATCATTAAAGTGCTTTCCTTTCCCTTCGGCACACTCTGGCCTCGTTGCCATTGAGTCGGTTTTACAGGAGGTAAAAATGTCAGGAGTTCATTGGGCCATGACCCTGTGCTGGGTACTGGGTCAGGCTGCAGCTCTCCAGGCCTGCAGCTGGGATTAATGTGTTTCTGACGAGCTGCTGTGCTTGCATGGCCCAGCCAGCTGGGAATCAACTTACTTGATTCTATTTAGCTTCCCCTTTTATTCTTTTTTTTAACCAGACTTGTAGGTTTTGCAGCTAAAAGGGCTCAAGCCAAGAGCTTTGCAGAGCCCAGCCCCGTGCTGGCTCCCCTGCGGAGGGACCTCTCGGCTCCCTGCGCCCCAGCTTTGCTCTCATTAAACAGCTCCTTCTTCCCTCACACATTAATGTTTCATGGGATCTGAATCTCCCTTTACTAAACATAAATAATCAATTCAACCAGATTTTAAAAGAGCAGACAGAGACTAAAATCCTGTGTAGCACTGGCCAGCCAGTTCCAGGACTCTGGATAAGGGTTGGTCTAAAACGCCACAGAGATGTGGATGAGAAATTCACAAGGGAAGTAAGAGTCGAGTGTCCCTCGCCATCAGACCTTGCTAAACCCCTGTGGCATTGACTATCAAACTGCTAAATCCCCGCTTGGTATCCACAGCCACTAGTGCCGGGCGTGGCTCCGTTTGTGGCACGGATACCTTGGGTGGGACGTGGTTGTGTGGGGTGGTTGGGGCAGACAGAGGAGGCGTCACCCCGGGCCAGGCTGTGCCCGTGGTGCCACGGGTGGGCTGTGCCAGCTGAGCCCCCAGCCCATCCTGGGGCCCAGTCTGGTGGGAACCCCGGGTGCCTCACTCGGGCACTCACACAGCCACTCTGGCAGCAGGGAGGGGGAGAGGGATGGGTGATTTCAAACCCCAAATGAGAATCAGTCTCCTTCAGAACACTTGGATGTGCTTGGATGCTGCCTCTCTGCAATCATGTTGTGACACTAGATGTTCTGGCAGGCAAAATAGACCTCAGGATTTTGATTTTCTTTATTTTACTTTTTATTGCTCTTTACTCTGAACTCTCTTTCTCTCTTATATTGCTGATCCTTGTCAGAAAAAACAACTGCAAGAAAGAATCTCAGAGAAATTGGAAAAAGATTTTTGTTTTGTTTTTGTTACTGGTGTTTTGGGGCTTTTTTTGTTTTGTTGTGTTTTTTGGTCTGTAATTGCAGACTCTTCACTGCTGAGCACAGGCGCTGAGCCAGGCATTGTTCCTTCTTTCCAGCTGACAGAAATTTTTTGTAACCACATTTTAGTCCAAGGGGAAAAGTTAAATATAGGCAGGATGAGGAAAATTACCGTTCAGCATGGTGGAGAAAGTGCTGACTTGGGTCTGTTCCTGAGCAGAAGCAGCAGTGATTTCATGGGGTGCCAGCACCGAGGCAGCAACGGAGCTGCGCTCCCAGCACGGCCCAGGGCTGGCGTGGGGCTCCTTGGGGGCTCCTGGCACTCAGCCCGGCACTGCAGCACCTTGTGAAGCACAGACAGTGGAGAGACCCCCCCTCTCTGGGAGCCAGGGAGCCTTGTGTCCTTCACAAGCCACAGAGGGCCCCTGGCAGGCTGTGAGTGCCTCCCTCACGCAGGGGTCCTGCTTTTGTGGTGACTCTGGACCCCCAACTGTGACAGGTGGTTTGAAGCATAACGTGAGGGGATGATTTTGGTGAGCTCAACAGAGCCTGAGTGTGCTGTGACCCCCTGTCCCTGCTGAGCAGAGCCTGAGTCTGCTGTGGCTCCCTGTCCCTGCTGAGCAGAGCCTGAGTGTGCTGTGGCTCCCTGTCCCTGCTGAGCAGAGCCTGAGTGTGCTGTGGCTCCCTGTCCCTGCTGAGCAGAGCCTGAGTGTGCTGTGGCTCCCTGTCCCTGCTGAGCCGGTCCCAGTCCCGACCCCAAAGGAACATCACTCCCCATGAACACAGAGCCATTGGTCACCACTCTTTGCATGTGACCACCCAGCCAGTTCCTTACTCATGGAGTGCTCCATCTGCCAAGTCCCTGTGTCCCCAGCACAGAGACAAGGACAGCGTGGGGCAGTGCCAGAGGCCTCGCGCAGGTCCAGGTAGATGATGTCAGTTGCTCTTCCCTGATACAATAATAAATAGCAGAGTGAGTGATTAACGTTTGGATCCAGCCACTGCCAGTCTAGCATGGTTTGCAGAGTTACCTGAGACGGCATTTTCCGTAGGAATTGCTAGAGACTTGTCAGGAATACACATAACAACAGCTACCTTCAACTGATGCTCTGTGTGGAGATAGGGTGGGTGGCTCCCTGTGCTGGTCACCAGCACTGCCAGGGGTCAGAGGGCCTCTGCTTCAGGCATTAACAGAACTGACAGCATAAATCTCCAGAGGGGCAGCGATTTACCTGCATGATCCCCATCTACAGGAACTGGCTGTACTGCCCTCTCTTCCCGTGTCCTGGAAGCACACACAGAGTACCTGGTGTGCTAACCAAGCAGGTCAAATCACTTCAGTTTCTTCTTTCCTCAAGATCTCATTCCTCTACCAGGATATTCTGGACAACCTACCACATCCTCCCCCAATGGATCACCGGTTTTTCTTACCCTGCCAAATCATAGAATCAGGAAATCCCAGAATGGTTTGGATTGGAAGGGCCCTTAAGTTCATCTCATTCCATCCCCTGCCATGGGCAGGGACACCTTGCACTAGACCAGGTCCAGACGCCTGTCCAAAGTCTCTCTCCAGGCTCTCCTGGAGGCCCTTTAGGCTCTGGAAGGGGATAAATCAGTCAGCCCTTGTCCTTGCCTGTGACATGCCCTCCATCCCCTGACCAGGTGGATGTCAGTGCCAGCCCTGGTTGCTGCTCTTGCGTTCACGTCTGTAGGTCCTCAAGGGCACATGAGCCCCTGGCAGAACCTGAACATGGCCCATGATGTAAAACCCCCAGAGCATCAGCAAATATGAAAACTGGGAACAATAACAGAATATTTCTCCTCTGAGCAGAGAGCCAGGGGAGACAAGGAGAAGGGGAATGTGGTAGGAGCGATTAAAACATGTGGTGGTGGAAGGGAAGTGTCAGAGGCCAGAAAAGCAACCATGAAATTCAGACTCTGTTTTGCAGTGTCTGCAGTTTGCAGGGGGAACCTGCTGCTGCATTAAATTGTTCAGGCCAAGAAACCAATATGATTTCAGGGCAAACCAGAGTTTATATAGTTACTGATATAGATTTCTGAACAAAAGCATCCCCATCTATCAGGGACTGAGAGTCACTAGCAAAAATCATACTGAGTGAAACCAAAAGTGTGGTGAAAGAAATGCAGCTGACCTTCCCAAGAGTACATCACAGCCCTCCCTGAAGCAGCTTCTCTTTGCCTTCCTCCTGCCCTATTTCACCTCCAAGCACCTGCTTTCCCTGTCCCTCGTAGCTTTTCCTCAGGACAGTTTCCTGTCTGCACTGCGGGCAGTGGAGCCTGTGAGGAGAAAAAGTTGTAAAAGGAGGGGGAAATGGTGAGGTCACTTTTATGTCAGTGCTGCTCTGCACGGGTGAGGAAGCTTTGGGTAACCTGGTCTGTGTGACTGCTCTGATGTCAGGAAGATCAGCCAGAGCAGGACACTGAGCAGGGGCAGTGACGGGAGGACAGGACACCGACAGCTCTGGGGTGTCCTTGGGACAGCCATTCCCACCTACCTGTGCAGAGAGATGATTCCAACGTTGTTTTAACTTACATGGAAGAATTCTCCAGTGAAGGTGTTTCTGGATAGATACACCTGCTCTAAACTGTCCCGGGCAGGATTTGAATTTCACACTCACACAGATCCCTGATATATATGCTTTACAACAAGTTGTATTGCATTTTCCATAAATATCCTACTTGATAGTTTTGTATGATACATACACCTACAAATTCCAATTTACTCTGGCTTCTCTACCTCCACATTCCTAAACAAACCAAATGACAAATTAAAAAATAGGTCCATTATGTCAACGAATCACTCATACCTCTTTGCAGCAAGAGTGACAAAGCTTCAGAGTCTCAAAGAGTCCTGGGGACTTGGAAGCCTAGTGATGTGTGTGTCCCTTTTTAAAATTTGTTTTTCTGCTCTTAATTGAGGCAAATAAACATGGGCAGGGACAGCTCAGCTTAACACTCAACAAAGGTTTGCTTCCATTAGCATTTAGAGGACTTTGGAACACTTGGCACATTGAGGAGGAACAGTCTGGGGACTTCCATTCACTCATTTGACAAGAACTGATTAGATGGATGCTGCACTTGTACTTCACCACTGTGTTGTTTCAAGGAGTCATGTAACGAAAAAAATCAATGGATTTTCCCATTCTTCTACTCCGTGCAACAAAGTGCCTGTGCTGGGAGAGCTGCTGGAGGCGCCTCGGGAAGCACGGTGACACCAGCCCATCCATCTCCTCCCGTCCAGCCCTCGCAGCCTCTGTGCATGTGGAGCCTGAGCTGATATTTCAGTCCCACATTGATTTTTCCTCTCAGACCTGAAGAGCTGTGACCAAACACAGCCCGGACTCGTTCCAGCTGCTCCCTCCTCATTAGCTGCTGCTAACACACACCCAGGCACAGGATTAGCCGGGCCAAGGCTCTGTTTGCTCAGGCAGAATTGTGCTTAAGGACTTCAATTACTCTTGAAGGCGTCCACCGAGCACCTGATGGGGCAGAGGATCCGGGAGCGAGCCGAGCTATCAGAGCCACCTCACGTAATCATAACTCAGGCTCCTGCTAGGAGCTGTCCAGTGCTGATAGCGAATCCCAGAATCCCAGAATGGTTTGGGTTGGAAGCGACGTTTAAAGCCCAACCAGTTCCACCCCCTGGGACACCTCCCACTGTCCCAGGCTGCTCCCAGCCCCAATGTCCAACCTGGCCTTGGACACTGCCAGGGATCCACGGGCATCCACAGTTTCTATGAGAATTCCAGCCCAGCCCCTCCCCACCCTCACAGCCAGGAATTCCTTCCCAAAATCCCATCCATCCCTGCCCTCTGGCACTGGGAAGCCATTCCCTGTGTCCTGTCCCTCCCGCCCTTGTCCCCAGTCCCTCTCCAGCTCTCCTGGAGCCCCTCTAGGCCCTGGAAGGGGCTCTGAGCTCTCCCTGGAGCCTTCTCTTCTCCATGTGAATATCCCCAGCTTTCCCAGCCTGGCTCCAGAGCTGAAACACCACACTGACAGTGTATTTAAGCTCCAGTGCCAGCCCTCCAGTGCCCCTTCTGTCTCCCAGAGCTGGAGGTCTCCCAGCCCCGTTGCCCCATCCAAGCTCAGTTTCAGAGATTGCAGTTCCCACTTGCACCTGACACCTCTGGCAGTAGGTGCTGGCAGAGCCTGGGACATTTGTCACTGGTTCTGAAATGATTACTGCTCATCTTGGCTCACCCAGGTGAAAATGCACGGCTTGGCAAGGTCAGGAAAGAAGCCTGGTTGCTATACCCAGCTACAATTCTCTGTTCAACAGCAAAACCACTCGAGTTTTCTTTAGAATCAGATCCTGATTGTATCCATAAGGATCCGCCATCCTGCATGTTTTGTTTTTTCATAAAATCTCAAGTCTTCTCTTTTTCTTGGATGTTCTAAATCACTGTTCCCTGAAATAATCCGGAAGAGTTTGGCAGAGCTTTCAGGTCTCTGTGCCAGGCAAGCCCTCACACCTACAGGTGAATGACTCCTTGACATTTAACCAAGTGGAGGTGAAATGCCAGCTGGAACAGCTGACAGCCCAGGGAATCACTTGAAGGCATTCAGAGCTCAGTAAAACCAGGGAGCACAGTGTGCCTGGTTCCGTTTCTCTGCTATTGAAAGCTGGAGAAGTCTATCTCCATGAACACTTCGGGTGCTGTGCCTCCCTGCCACCCTACAGGACAGGAGATGGGGCATTCCCAGCCATGGCTGGGGGTGACCTCTGGAGCACTTGCTTGGCTTTGGCCAAGGAGCAGAGGCAGCCGTGTCACACCAGTCCCGCTGCTGCAGAGCTGTTCCACGTTCATCTGCGTTTGTGGCACAAAAAATCAAAAACAGGAATGTGTGGCAAAAAATTAAAATGGCTTTTTTTTTTTTTTTTAAGATCTGCAGAATCCTTAAAGTTGGAAAGCCCTCTGAGATCACCAAACCCAACCATCAACCCAGCAGCACCACCATGGTCACCACCAACCCATGTCCCCAAGTGCCACATCCACACATTTTCTGAACACTTCCAGGGATGGGGACTCCACCCCTGCCCTGGGCAGCTGTGCCAGGGCCTCACAACCCTTTCCATGAAAAGCTTCTCATAATATCTAACCTAAACCTCGCCTGGCACAATCTTTGGCTACCAATGTACCAAACCAGGTATCTGAGTCGGAAGCAAGACTGGAAATTTTATTGAAGAAACAACAAAGAAGAACCAATTTGAAAACTGGCTTTACTAAAACCTTGAGGTTTGAGGCATGAGCTAGAATATAAAAGACTCAAGTTCTAAATTCTGTGGGAAGGATTGAGGAGGATATCATGTGCAGAGAAGGGGAGGAGTGGGTGGTGCTTTATATTAAAGACACCTTCACTATTTTGAGTAGATTGGGTAATTATGAGACCCAAGTCTGTGGGTGCCATCAAGGCATTCCATGAGGGACCCCACCTCGCAGATCCTGCCATGACAGATGATGCATTGCTCATCAGAATTTTGTGCTTGCTTTAGAATCACTTATAACCCATTCCTGGGTTATATTACAGGATGCAGGATGGGGCAATTTTTCATAAAATCATAGAATCATTAAGGTTGGAAAAGACCTCCAAGATTATGGAGTCCCTCCTTTAAATATCCTCACAAAAGGACATATTATCACCTCATTTCATTCTAATACAGTCACTCAGAAACCCAGGTGACCTCTGGTGGCACATGGTGGGATTCTTGGAGGTTTGTGCAGGGTCAGTTTTGGGGGTTGATGTGCAGGGCCAGAACTGGATGATCCTTGTGGGTCCCTTCCCACTCAGGATATTCCGTGACTCTTTCATGCATGGAGTCAGGGATCAGGAATGCAAACACTGGGTGTGGAATGGAGCCTTGAGAGCTGAGCACAGCAAGGGCAGAGCTGGGAGGCCCCAACATAAAAAGGGGGATTTGATCCTGTTGTGTGCAGGGATGGGACCGGTGAGGGGGAGCAATGCTGTGGCTGTGCCTGCTTTTGAAGGCTGACGAACATCTAATGAGAGGATGAGAGGATAAAAGATACAATGAAATCCTGTCTGCTGAATGAACTACCCCACAGCAAGAGGTTTAAATAGTTCCTTTCAGGGGTTTTGTTTGTTTGTTTGTTTCTTCTTTCTAACCCACATTCACAGTAAAAACCTCCAGTACTAAGAACGTTTGATACTTACAGGAAAAGACACTCGAGGAACCAGTGGCAGAGCAAGAATATTCACCAAACACAGACAACTTGTGACTGGGAACACTTGGCCACCAGAACCATTCGTCTGGGAAGAGAAGGTGAAGAAAAGCATGGAGGAAATGCAGCTTTATCCCAAGGCACATGGAAAGCCTTCCGTCCCAGCTATGTTCTGCTCACGTTCCCTCCCCCGCAGCACCGCGGCCGCAGCCACGCAGAGCACACGAGCTGTGCCAGCTGCTCCCCCTCGCAGGGAGAGGTGAACCCCGGCCCCTGGGAACTGCCACTGCGTTTTCTGTCCCTAACTCATTAAAATGCAGTTGGGTTTCAAAAAAGCTTTCACAAAGCTTCCTCATTGTGAAATCAAACGAGCACCATCACACCAGAGTGTATTTTCTTCGTCTGGAATACACACAGCTGTTAATTGGGCTGCAGATGGGATCCCTGGGTTCCGGATCAGTGCCACGTTACCTCACACTCCACCAACACCTACAGAGGCATTCTGAGTTTCCCAGGCTGAACAGGTGAGTGCCAGAGGTGCCCTGGGTGCCAGAGGTGCCCCGGGTGCCCACCGGCAGCAGCAGCCATTGCGCTGCTAATTGAGAGCTGGCATTAAATAACGTTAATTGGCACCTGCCCCTCCTCCCTGCATTATTTTGGCATCATTAAGAAATGTAAGCTGCTGCTTTCTCAAAGCATACATGTGCATAGCAACCACCCAAAAAGGTTATATTTTCTTCCTTACATGAAAATAACTCATTAATGCAAATTTGTTTGGCATCTGTGGTTCAGCTTGCCATAGGCAAAAGGAAGGAGTCAGGTTCAATCCAAGTTTAATTGCTACAGAAGCTATTCTGGGCCCTCATGGAAACAAGGTGATTCATACAAACCATTCCCTTTCCCAGGGACTGCACACCCAAATTCACAGAGCAGATGCAGAAAGTTTAAACACAAACACAGCCCACCTACAACAGAACACTTCTGGTGGTTTCAATGTTCTCAAGGTTTTTAAGGATGTCAGGGTTTAACCTCACTCTATTGGCAGCAGAGATTCGCTGTCCCCAGCCCCAGCTGCCCTGCCCAGCTCCCCCCAGCACCGTGCTGTGCCATGCTGGGGCACCAGGACCACACTGGCAGTGAGGACAGGGAGGGGTTTGGTGCTGGGGAGCAGAGCACATCTTCACTTTTAAAAGCTGGAAAGGAGAAAGGGTGAACAGAGAGAAAATGAGCCAAAGGCTGTTCCAGTGGGGCCCTGGCACAGGGTTCCCAGAGAAGCTGTGGCTGCCCCTGGATCCCTGGCAGTGCCCAAGGCCAGGCTGGACACTGGGGCTGGGAGCAGCCTGGGACAGTGGGAGGTGTCCCTGCCATGGCAGGGGTGGGATGGGATGAGCTGTAAAGTGTCTTCCAACCCAAACCATTCTGGGATTTGATGGTTTATGAAAAAAGGAAGAAGAAGAAAGTAACAGGAAAAAAAAGAGTGTGAAAGAAACACTTCCATGGAACTGTACATAAACCAGAACAAAAAAAAGTTATGGAGTGATATAAATTTTTAAGCAAATCTCATGACTGACCTGAGATAACAACGAACAAGGCAAGTAATGGAAAATCAATGGGGGTAAAAGAAGAGACCAGGAGAGAGTCTGCAGGGAGTGTTCCCTGACAAAGCTGAAGTAATGAAGAGCTGAGTCACCTTTGCTAGGAAATGGGTGTGAAAATTTTAAAGAAATAATGGATAGTTTTTCTTAGCATGTCTTGTGTCAAAAGGGGGGGGTTGTTACCCTGTCTCAGTAAAAATAGAGAAGTTTTTCCCTTCTTGGACAGGGGAATTTCTAGAAACCCTCTGTCTCTTGTTATTTTTGCAAAATATATGGATTGAATTTCCTGGAGTTATAGTGGTTGCTTATAAAAATAATTTATAAAATCAAAGTGAAGTCTTTCAGTTATGATCAATGCATTATTTTTTATTTTTAAGAATGGCATTACAGAAAAACATGGAGCTGGAACCAGCACTGCTCCAAGCAGGCTCCCACCTCCTGGGGCTTTCCCTCAGGTGAGCTGTAGCCTGGTCCCATGGATTGAGTTCAGAAGTGGAGTGTGGTTCCTGGCCCGGGGTTCATTTTTATTGTAAGAACTTGGAAATACATGACAAAGAAAGTGTAATTCACTTTGCCAGTGTAAGGGACTGTGTCATCGTGAAATGTCAATCTCCTGTACTACAAATGAAAACTGAGACAATGTTTGATTAGTCATAACAAATCCCCCTAATGCTCAGAATTACATTTCCCTGAGATGTAAATGTCAAGGCCAGGTTGGCCGGGGCTTGGAGCAGCCTGGGATGGTGGGAGGTGTCCCTGCCATGGCAGGGGTGGGATGGGATGGGAGGGGATTTAAGGTCCCTCCCAACCCAAACCATGAGTCTAGCAAAGTATATTTATTTTTAAAACTTCTGAAAGTATTTTAAACAGATTGTGACTGGAATCTTTTTTAGATATCACAATTGTTTTACAACGTGGAGAAGAAAGATCTGTTGAGATACCAACATTCAGACTGGGGCACAGGCAGAGCCTGAGGGCTGAAAATCGTGAGAGGCAAAGCCAGCGCTGTGCCTGGCTGTGCTGTTATTGTGGTAACACACGGACCACAGCTCTCACTTCATGTACCAGTGGAAAGTTTGGGTTTCACACGTCCCAGCTGAACACCTCTGTGAATTCTGGTTTTCCACAGTGCTGTGCTTGTAGTCTATTTTTTTAAACTACAAAAATAATACTCTGGACCTCTTTACAGTGAAACTACAGCAAAGTCCTGCTAAGGTGTATCATGGATCACTAATTTAAATCTGTGTTTCCTGGGGCACTACTGTCAGAGCACTGATTTGCCCTTCCAGATGTGGAATCCTACTTAACCCTTGGGTGGACCTGCCTTGCTCTTCAGTTTGCCTCCTGAAGCGAGAAGGGAAATCAAACAAATTAAAGGCAAAACCCTTGTTTTAATGGCTGAAAAGGAGGGATCAGGTCCTGGGTGTGGTGCGTTACTGCAGGTAGGATCACAGAATATCCTGAGTGGGAGGGAACCACAGGATCATCCAGTCCAGCCCCTGGCTGGACCCCCCAACAACCCCCCAACACTTCCCCCTGTGCATCCCTGGCAGCGCTGTCCAAACGCTCCTGGAGCTCTGGCAGCCTCGGGGCCGGGACCATTCCCTGGGGAGCCTGGGCAGTGCCCAGCACCCTCTGGGGGAAGAACCTTTCCCAAGATCCAGCCTGGCCCTGCCCTGGCCCAGCTCCAGCCGTTCCCTGGCTGCTGTCTCTGTCACAGGGGGCAGAGCTGTCTCTCCTCTCTCCCAGACCCACCAGATGCCCTCACACTGGGACTAGTGCATGCTGGGGTGGGCCAGCAGCATCACTCCAAAACTCGGAGTCATAAAAATTCTATTTTCCTGTAGAATAAGAGAGAAGCTCCATCTTCTGCTTTAAAATATTGATTTATGCTATCCCTTCCCCAGTTTTCTGGAAAGTGGCCAGATTCTCGAGCTATGAGATGGCTTTGTGAAGCCAGCAATGAAACCCATTCTGCTGACCTTGGATAATTCTGGAGCCCAGCACATTATTGCTTGTCAGGCACCTGCCAGTCTGTCCCTGCAGCCCTGCTCCATGGGATCATTGCTCTAACTGGTCATACTGGATATATCTGCAGGCCCAGGCTGTTTCTTAATTCAAAATCTATCTTGCAGACGTGTTCTGTGCCAGGTCTGTGGAAGTGTTCCTCATTATACTTGGCAGGGGTCTGTAATGGCCATGGGTGCCCACACAGAACTCCAGAATTCATTAGGAACTGTTTGAGGCAGATGGTCAAAAATGACCATCATGTCCCATAATTAAATCTGAAGGGGATTGTCAAGAGAACTTCGTGTCTTCCTGTTACACAAATACTTCAAGTCACATTTTATTTACAGGTTTGATGGGAAATTCTCTTTCTTAATTCATTTTGTCTCTACTTCTTGAGCCTCCAAGGTAAGTGTCAGACAGGGAGCAAAGACAGGAGAGAATGAACAGAGAGGAGAAAATCCAGAAGTGCAAGAATGCAGACAGGTCTCTGAAAACCTGTGCAGTAAATCCTGCCCACTGTGACAGGCATGGTCAGCGTTTCCACGCTGAAAGACAAAGAGCACGAGGTGTCTCAGCAGTCTCTGGGAACGAGCCCTGGGCAGGAGCTGAGCCTGAGCCAGGCCTGGGAGAGGCTGCTCCCTCGCCTGCACCTCCACAGCGGGAGCAGACAGCAGGGGGGTCTGCCCGAAGTGTGATAAAAAGGCAGAGTTTAAGACATAAAATGAGCATTTCACAAGGAGCAGGATAGTTACACATGAGGGTGATTTATCTTTGGTTTCCTGAAGAGGAGCTTAAATTAATATTTGCGGATGCAAAGTCCCAGGTTCTCGATTAAATACACAGAGATAGTGGGTTTATCTGTGCTCGCACTCACTCCTCCTGATGTGTTCCTTTGACAGAATCCTTAATGTTAGAGCCTTTTTCTTCACGAGGAACACAATGGAAAGCATATTTTAGGAGGCCACTTTTAACTGATGTTCAGTGCCATTTTCCTTCATTGCCAGTTCCCTATCCCTGGACATTACAATTACTGATTTTAAAGCTTGTTTGGTTTTGGTTTTTTTGCAAAATCGGTCACTCCGACCTTCTGGGGAGCTGTGCAAACAGGGAGTTGGGCAGGAGCTCCCTTTGCTGTGAACACCAGCTGCCCCTGGGAGCGGGTGCATCCCAGGCTGACCTCTGCTCCCCGGGGCTGCGTGGCTGCAGCAGAGGACATGAAACCAGCTTGGGAGGATTAACCCCGAGCTTGTTGTTCTCCCTTGCAATGAGGCTGATGGGAAGTGTCAAGGTTTAACTCCAGAAACACAATTAGCATGGAAAGCAGGACTTTCAACAAATGGCATTATGATGGATTAAGGAGGGATTACTGCCTTGGATCTAACAGCTCTCAAGAAAACAACTTTAAAAAACTGAAAAAAGCTAAGAAATTAACTTGTTTTCCCCGGGAAGGAGATTTGTTTGCCTTCACTGCCATCTGCCATCCCTCACCAATTTTATAAACAAGAAAACTAAAACAATGATACAAATCACTCAGGAAAAACCTGGCTGTGAAACTCCGGATCCAGGGCTGGCCGAGGGCTCGGCCGATGGTCAGGGAGCTGCAAGAACATTCTGCTGCCCGTGGCACCAGCAAACCTTGGCCTGGCACTTGGGGTCCGCGCTGTCCCTGTCTCCCAGCAGGGCAGAGGGGACCCTGCAGGGCAGCAGTGGGAGTGTGGAACCAGGAGGCACCGTAAGCACCAGCCGGACACGGAGCCGTGGGCAGGGAAACGCCAGCCCGCGCCCCTGCCCACACTGCCCGCTGCTCCCGAGGGCTGCCCCGAGCCCAGGGCACCCTGGGGAGGGCAGTCAGGCACGGGATGGCTCTGGCTGCATCTGCTCCCCTCTCACCAGCCCTCCCTGTCCTCCACCCCCTTCTGAGTTACGTGAAATCCTCATCTCCCAACAGGCCCCGGCCGTGTGCTGTGATCCAAACCCTCAGTGCTGGGCTGATCCCAGCGTGGGCAGCAGGGAGGGGATTCTGCCGCTGTGCTCAGGTGAGACCCCACCTGCAGAGCTGCCCCAGCCCTGGGGCCCAGCACAGGAAGGACCTGGAGCTGCTGGAGAGAGCCCAGAGGAGGCCCTGGAGCTGTTCCAGGGCAGGAGCCCCTCTGGAGCCAGGCTGGGAGAGCTGGGAATGTTCATCTGGAGAAGGGAAGGATCCAGGGAGAGCTCAGAGCCCCTTCCAGGGCCTAAAGGGGCTCCAGGAGAGCTGGAGAGGGACTGGGGACAAGGGCTGGAGGGACAGGACACAGGGAATGGCTTCCCACTGCCAGAGAGCAGGGATGGATAGGAGATTGGGAATTGGGAATTCCTGGCTGGAAGGGTGGGGAGGGGCTGGGCTGGAATTCCCAGAGCAGCTGTGGCTGCCCCTGGATCCCTGGCAGTGCCCAAGGCCAGGTTGGACATTGGGGCTGGGAGCAGCCTGGGACAGTGGGAGGTGTCCCTGCCATGGCAGGGGTGGCACTGGGTGGGATTTGAGGTCCCTTCCAAACCTGAGAAGATTCTGTGACAGAATCTAGACAGAAACCATTCTGAGATTCTGTGATGACAGACCCTGGTCCTGCCCTGTCCCTCCATTCCCCTTCCTCACCATCCGAAAGCCTTTACAAACATCTCCCCATGTCCTTCCCAGTGCCCTGGGATGTGGCCATGTGGATGTGGCTGGAACGCAGCTGTGGAGAGATGCTGCATTCAGTTCGAGTTTCTCCCATCTCTCTCTTCTCCTTTTCTGGTGGCTGTAATTCAATTAAAGTCATCCTTAAACTTTCTGCTCAAGTGCACTCTGTGCTCCAGCATCCCCGGGAGAAAGCATCGCATTAGCAAAATCGTATTTAGGATTCAGGATCCCTCTTCAAAAGAATCTGCAAAGTTTTTAACAAGGGTAACCAAACCCTTTATTTTCCCAGTTGGCCACAAAAAAATACCGCTTAAGGTTATTAATTTTGTGACAATATGACTCTCAAATGCTGGATGAAAAAATAATTTCTATTCCAGGCAGCACATTCATTTTAATTATGCTTACCTTTCCAGTCCTTCTAAATCAAACTTGATTGCATTTAATAAGGTTTTTGAATGTGTCTTAATAATGTTTGGAATTAATACTGGTTTGTGAGCGTCTGAGGATGGTAAGTCCCCAGGAGACCCCCCAAAATCTTGTGATAAATAATCTAAAGGGACCACCTGTGACAGGGAATATTTTGCATTTTTTCCATTGATTTTTTGTGCTGGGAGGTTTTTTTTACTGGGCCCACGTAGCAGAAGAGTTCTGGCAGTGGTAGGCAGGAACCACAGTATAGTCAACTACAATCATTTTTATTTCCTTCTGACTGGCATTTCTGCATGTCTTCCTCACAAAACTCTGCCCGTGCCAGCCTGCAAGGAGCTGGGGAAGGAGATCCCACAAGGAGCTCGAGTGAAGGAGATCCCACAAGGAGCTGGGGAAGGAGGTCCAGCATGCCCAGGGCTCAGAGGTCCAGCCCTTCACGGAAGCAGGACACACTGTGGTCCTGCTCCTCTCCGGCACCTCACTACCAGGAGAGCACAAAGTGATCTCAGTGTGCTGGAAGTGGAATTACCAGCTTTGATGTCCCGGGGGATTTCAGGAGGGAATTGCTGTCATTGCTGCCTGTTAGTCATCAGCTTCCCTGACCCTTTAAGAAATAAAGGAGAAGGCGATTTGTGTCTTTGATGTCAACTGTGCAGGAAAACCACTTCAAAGAGAGATGAAAAGAGGGCAGTAAACTGGAGAGTTCCAAGGTCCTGAGGGAGCAGCAGCCCCGGCCACACCACCCCTTCAGCCACCAATTACCTCGCGTTCCGTGGGTTTCATTTTCTCCCGTACACAGACATCACTGAGCTCTTTAATTCCTTCCTTCTGATCTCCGGCTCAGGAAAGCTCGTGCGGAGTTATTTCTGGCTGGCTCATGGTAAATATGAGTCACAGAATCACAGGTTCCCAAATGTCTGGGTTGGAAGGGACTTAAATCCCACCCAGTGCCACCCCTGCCATGGCAGGGACACCTCCCACTGTCCCAGGCTGCTCCAAGCCCCAGTGTCCAACCTGGCCTTGGGCACTGCCAGGGATCCAGGGGCAGCCACAGCTGCTCTGGGCACCCTGTGCCAGGGCCTGCCCACCCTCCCAGGGAAGAATTTTCCCAAATATTCTGCAATCCTCCTCCCAGAGGACATTTGTCCTCTCCCTGCAGCTCCCAGCCCCAGGGACCTGTGAGTGTTGGAAACTGCAGAGACTTTCCCCCCAAATGAGTGCATGAATCAGAATTTCTGGCTGCCAGAACCCAGCCTGACGTACCAGACCTTCCCCATGGCAAAGCCAAACAGAGCAGGAATTCCTGTGACACAGGCTGGAGATGCAGGATTAAAAGGAAAAGCAGAGTTTTCACAGGAAATTTTCATGATCTTCTGCTGTGCATTGATAATTATGGAGCCAGTGCACCCAGAGCAGATCCTTCAGTCTCGTCCTTGTGCCTTGGAGAACCAAAGTTTTTTAGATAACACAAGTAATGAAAAAAACCCTCTCTAGTTATATTGTAAACTTCCAAAATAAACAAGAATATTATTAAAATTGATCGATATGGATGAACAGACAAAAAAGATTTGAAAATGAGTAGATTACTGAGTTTATCAAATTCACATTGTCTGTGAAGTTTTAATGAGAATTTAGAATAATGGCTGGAAGGGATGTCTGGGTGTCCCGCTCTCCTCAGAGTGGGGTTGGGTGAGACCAACTTGCTCAGGCCATGGCCTGATCTCGTTAGAGATCCTTACTCCCCAAAAAGGGCCAGGGTCAAGGTGCAGCTATTACCCATCAAATTTTGTCTCTAAAACCCAAACAAAGCCCAGCCCTCAGCACTCGCTGAGCTGCAGCTGTGGCACCTCCCACTCTGCTGTCACTGCCACCTCACAGGCATCAACCACTCCTGGGGGATCATTGATAACCAAAGGGAAGCTGTCCCTGCCCAGGGCAGGGGCCAGAAGCAGACGACCATTAAGGCCCCGTCCAACCCAAACCATTCTGTGATTCTACGAAATATCAAAAACATCATTGCATCCCCCAGAAAGGTAATATCTGTGGCAGCCACTGCTGCTCAGAATTTTACATAACCAATCCCACAGCCCCAGTGCAAAGAGATTTATTTCTGACACTAATTATTTCCCAGACTTATTTTTCAATATGTTGTTATACAAACCACACCATCTGCTCCTGCTATCGAGGTCAGATGAAATATGGCAATTAGGGCTCTGTGGATCCGTGGGGCTGGATCCTCCCACGCCGTGCTGCTGGGCGGGGGTGCAGGGTGGGAGCCCTGCTGGCAGCGGCTCCTCCAGCCCTGAGCCCGGGATGTGCTCATGGCCAGGCCCCACAGAGCCAGGGAGCCACAGCATCGTTCTGGCTGGAAAAGCCCTCCAGGAGCACCGAGCCCAACCGGTGACCGAATGCCCCACGCCCACTAATCCAGACCAAGAACTGCCACATGCCCTTGTTCCTTGGGCACCTCCAGGAGCGGGGACTCCACCACCTCCCGGGCAGCCCCTTCCAAGGTCTGACAACAATTTCCATGAAGAAATTCCTCCCAATGTTCAACCTGAGCCTTCTGTGGTGCAGCTTGAGGCCATTTCTCCCTGGCCTTCCTGGGCAGGCCCCAGGTACAGTGACAGCAGCCATGCCATGACCTGGTTTAGAGGACACTTCAGACATGGAGAGAAACCTGATGGGAACGAGAGGGGTTTGGAGCCCCTTCAGGCAGTTCTGGAGATGAACCAGCTGGCTCTTCCCCAAAAGATGGGAATGGGCCACGTCAGGCACCAGCTGCCCACGAGGAGGGGACACTGGGGAGAGGGCTCGGCCAGGGGATGGATTTGCCTGAAGGAGCCTTCATGGAAATGATTTTTTTTCCCTGAGCATCATCCTGGCTGGGAGGAGAGCAGCTGCTCTGGCCTCAGGAGCATCCTGCCCCCATCCCATGGGAATGTCAGGAGGGGTTCCTGTGCTTAATTACATAATTTTGTCCCAGGAGTCTTTTCAAAGGAAAGATAAGAAGATCCTGTCATCCATATCATAAAATCACAGAATCATGGAATGGTTTGGAATGGAAGGGACATCAAATCCCACCCAGTGCCACCCCTGCCATGGCAGGGACACCTCCCACTGTCCCAGGCTGCTCCCAGCCCCAGTGTCCAACCTGGCCTTGGGCACTGCCAGGGATCCAGGGGCAGCCACAGCTGCTCTGGGAATTCCAGCCCAGCCCCTCCCCCCCCTCCCAGCCAGGAATTCCTAATTCCCAATCTCCCATCCATCCCTGCCCTCTGGCACTGGGAAGCCATTCCCTGTGTCCTGTCCCTCCAGCCCTTGTCCCCAGTCCCTCTCCAGCTCTCCTGGAGCCCCTTTAGGCCCTGGAAGGGGCTCTCCCTGGATCCTTCCCTTCTCCAGGCTGGGCAATCCCAGCCATTCTTGCTCCAGGTGCCCACATTCCAAGAACAAATGTCTGATGTTTGCCCCAGTTTCATTCTGCTGCCAGCCTGTGACAGCCCAGGGATGGAGGATCTGTCACTCCCTGGTCTCCAACAAGTTATTAAAATGTGCAGCCAAATGATCTGAACAGCAACAGTGAGCAATGGGAAAGTGTCATCAAAATCTCCCCGTGTCTGCAGAATTAACCTTTTGGAAATTCAGTGATCTTTTCTCCTACAGAAATTCCTCACATCACAACTAAGCCATACACTTTTAAAGTTTCCAGCAATTTGTGTGTATACAAATATTTGTGTGTATACAAAAGGAGCTATAATCCTACTTTATTGATCAGAAGATCATATTGATAAACTCAATTTTTGATACCAGAGTTGGACTTAGTGATCCTTGTGGATCCCTTCCAACTCAGGATATTCTATTATTCATTGATCTTTTTTTTTTATCTGTTGTGATTCTGCATATATTTACAGCTTTGCATTATTCCTTTCTTACAGAAATAGTTTGTTTCATATATTTTTCCCTAAATAGCTTTGCCTATACTGGCATGTTCCCAGCAGATGCTTTTTTTGCTGAAACAGCAGTTCCTGGAAGGTTAAATTGGATGCTCCTGGCCAATTTTCTGCCAGCGTTTCTGATGAGTCAGAGCAGCGATGCGAAATATTTTCATCCAGGCTAGGAAGATCTTTACAACAGCTTTTTGCCTTTTGGAAGGCAGATTCCTAAATTGATTCATCTTTTTTTTTTTCCTTTCCAGGGTTTATTTTGGATATGCCGTGGAGCTGCTGAACCTGAAATAGTTTGTAGCAGACCCAGGGGACAGCGCTCCTGCAAACAATTTCCATGGAGGAGAACTTGGAAGATGCAAATTCCCCACCAGTGTGTGCACAGTCCTCGTGTCTCTCACTGCCACGGACATTTTAGCAGATAATCTTCCTGGTGGGAAATGGAACAGAAAAAATGCATTTCAAATTACAAATGGAGGGATTGGAAACATAAAATCCAAAGTGGGAAGGGGGGCAGCTGCAGGGGCTTGGGCTCACAGGGCTCACACTTCTCCGCACCGTGTGTTTGGGGAGTTTGGGAGAGTTCCTGCCCCAAACTGTGGCTCTGTTTGTGCCACGTTTCCTGCTCAGCTGCTGGCTCCAGCCCTCCCTTGCTGTTCGGGCAATTCTCCCACCCCCGAGGGCACTCGGACCCGGCACATCCTGGCACGGGGTGTCCGGGGGAGCTGGGGCTGCCCCACCCGGCAGTGTCCGAGGCCAGGCTGGGGCAGCCTGGTCCATGGAACGTGTCCCTGTGCCACTCCCACCCCATCTCTCTGCAATTGTGGGGTTATTTTAAAGTACATGAAGAAACTTATAACATTTATGGCTTTCAATAAATCATTGTCTGGCAATTTCTTCCAACAGCTTTGAGTGTCCTGTTTGAAAGGTCTTTTCTCCTGTTTTGTTGGGTTTTTTTTCCTGAGCTGTTGGAACATTATGAAGTGGAGCAATTGTTGGTTTTACTTGAAAATGATGAGCATTGCACAAAGACCATCTCCGAGATGGGAGAAAGACTTTGGAGAAAGGAACCACTTTGCTTTCACAAATATCTGCATGGAAAGAAAGTCCAGTTGCAGGGAAAGTGAAATAGCACTTGAAGGGGGCACAGAGAGTTTGGGATGTAAAGGCTGGTGGAAATTCAAGAACTGTGGTTTTGCCACAAGATGATACTTGATATTTCAGCAGCAAATCTGCCCCTCTCAGCACAGCTCTCTGCAGTGCCATGGGGAGGCTGAACAGCAGCAAATGCTGCACAGGGAGCACCCTGCTCCCTCCAGCAGCTGCAGACATCAATCCATTCCTTGATTGAACTGAGGCACAACCTCCCTGCTACCTGGGCTGCTTCTAAGAGAAACATTATTTATGGCAGCTCACGAAGAACTCACCTGCACAACCCCATTGACAGATGAATGTTTGTGACACCTATCATTAGAACAATTGTTCTGCAGGAACTCCCCACTCATCCCAGGAAAGAAATGCTTGAAAGATTTTTAAAATAAAGCTGATGAAAAGTAAAATTACAAAACTGCATGTAAAGAATTTTTATTTGGCTGCAATAACAGAAGCCTGAGAATTTGAAAGCGAAAAGAAAACATGATGCATTAATGTTTTCCATATATCGATTTCCAAGGTCATCACTCTGGGGATGGCAATAATATCAAGCAGAAAACTGATGCTGCATAGAGTTAATTTCCAGTTCTGAAGTGATGCCCAGCAGATACAGACTGTAATAGCTTTGCAATTATTCAGCTCTCTAACGATGCCCAGCACTGAAAACCATGGCTGTAACTATTTACTGAAATGTTAAATTAAATGCTGCCAATAATGGGAGTCGCAGCCACGGGGGTTCCTGCCCAATGGAACTTCCATCATTCCTTACTCTTTTCATTAATCTAAATTCATGGTCCCCAGTTTTATTTCCTCTCCTAATGCAGAGTGGGTTTGTGTCTGGGGCTCCAACCAGCCCATGCAAGGCTGTTCCCCCTCTCTCCTCCTGTCCCTGTCCCCAGGCTGCTCGGAGAGGTTTCCCTGAACACGTGGAGTGTCCCTTGTCCGTTATTCCCAGCCCTGCGTCGTCCCAGTGGGATGGGAGCTCAGCAGAGGAGTGCAGTGAGCACCGGGGCAGCCACAGGCACCCCCACACCCTCTCAGCTGGGAGTGGCACGGCTGTGTCCCCTGGCCCAGCAAACTCCTGTCCCCTCCTGCCCGGGCCCACAGCCCCCTCCCTGCAGATGTGGCACAGCTGGGGACACCCACAGCTGGCTCAGCAGCACCCCAGGGGACAGGGAGGGTGGCCCAGGTCCCCAGGGCTGTGACAGGGCAGGCTGGTGCTCCCAGCTGGTTTCCTGGGCAGGAGGTGCTCTCCAGAGGGGTCACATCAGCTGACACGTCTCAGGTGTCCTCGGGAAGAGGGAACGTGGGTGGGACAAGTGCAGGTATCCACAGAGCTGCTCCTGGACCTTCTGTCAGCTCCTGCTGGAAATCCTTACTTTCAGACAAAAGGAAATGTTTTTTACAAAGTTTAAATTCCTGAAAAACTCACAGCTTACAAAAACCATGAGGGAAACCAATCTTTGTGTTTTAGCCAAAAGGAATCCCTGTGTGCAATTATTTATTTTTTCCTGATACAGAACAAAAATTATTTTGAAAGAACTTAAACTTCATAAGGAATAAACATTTCAAGTGCTGAAAGTTTCTCATTTCCCAGGCAGCTCCAGTGGCTGGAGCTCTGGAGGGTTCACCGAGGGCACCATTTATCCCTGGGACCTCTGAGAACACGAGGAGACATCTGGCTGAGCTGGGAAAGTTCTAATTCCAAGGCAGGGCTGGTGGGAAGGCAGCTCCTCCGTGATGCTGTGCTCATCCATCTGCCTCCTGCTCTTGCAGTCACATCCTGGAGGACTCCTCTGTGGCTGAAAAAAATTGGACATTTTTACTACATTTTTTTTACTACATAAATTTTGATCTGGAGAAGAAAAAAAACAAGGAAGGAAAAAGACTGTTCTAAATTTGTTTGCACCTAAATCTGACATTTGCTATTTTCATTCCAGGTAAAATGATATAAAATCATTTTCCTGAATAAATAACACCCCAGGATTTCCTAGAGACTTTGTCCTCAATGAAAGACAAAAATATCAATATAAAAGATTCATTCATTTCAGTAGTAAACATCTGCAGACACAAATTGCATCAGGAACTTTCCCAGGACTGTGGGAACAACATAAACCCTGGAAAGCCAAGGGAAAAATATTTATCACATTTATGAGAGAATTTCTTACCCAGTCTGTTCCTGAATGACACTGTACTAACAGCACAAATAAAGGGTGGCTTTGGGGGAATTTGACACTTGACACAGGGGGGTCACATCTTCTCAGGTGGATCACTCCTGGTTTGGCATTTAGAGACTGGATTTGCAGCTCCTGTGAAAATCGTCAACTCCATCAGACCTCAGAGCCCCTGGCAGGGCCTAAAGGGGCTCCAGGAGGGCTGGAGAGGGACTGGGGACAAGGGTTGGAGGGACAGGACACAGGGAATGGCTTCCCAGTGCCAGAGGGCAGGGATGGATGGGATATTGGGAATTGGGAATTTCTGGCTGGGAGGGTGGGGAGGGGCTGGGCTGGAATTCCCAGAGAAGCTGTGGCTGGCCCTGGATTCCTGGCAATGTCCAAGGCCAGGCTGGATATTGGGGCTTGGAGCAGCCTGGGACAGTGGGAGGTGTCCCTGCCAGGGCAGGGGTGGCACTGGGTGGGATTTGAGGTCCCTCCAACCCAAACCGTTCTGGAGTTCTGTGACTGGAGCTCCAATTGAGCTGCACTCTAAGCTGGTTTCATGCCTGTGATGAAGCTGACACCACAAATCACGGTGAAAACACCCTGCAGCACCCTCACCCTGCAGCACCCACATCCTGCAGCACCCTCACCCTGCAGCACCCCCAGCCTCTCTGCTGCCTCGTCGAAGTGAGCACAGAGCAACTGGCAGCAGGAATTGCTTATCCAGAGCTCTGTCATCCTCCTAAGCAATTTCTTACAGCACAGCAAACAGTTTATGCAGTCCTCTCAGGAGAGAAATCAAAAGCTAAAGGGATAAATGACCAATTAGGCTGCCTCATTTTGGATCTAAAAGCAGGGCCAGCAGTATGTGATGGAAAAGCAAAATGCTCCTTTTTCTGGCTGCACTTCGGCTGAAGATAAACCTCTGCCTCAACAAAAGGAGTTTTCCTCTCCCCAGCCCTGAGCAGGGGAAGAGAAGCTGCTGGTAACAGAATCACAGCCCCCAGCAGCATCTCTGGGTGGCTGTTCCTGGTTATTCTGGTGATTTCTGAAGCTGCTGTGGTGCCTCCCTGCTAAACCCTGGGAGCAGCAGAGTGCAAGCACGTGTTGCTCTATGCTCAGCCAGAGGCACGAGCTCACCCTGGGCCACCCCAAAGAGCCCCAGTGAGGGGGGAGCTCATTCGAGCAGTGCCACCACAGGCACTGGGGCCACGTCCACCCCAGGCACTGGGGCCAGAACCCCTGGGGTCCCTGTGCAAGGACAGGAGGACAGACACTGCTGGCTCCAAACTGCACCATGCAGCTGGGGAGGAGCAGGGAAGGGAAAGCTGCTCACAGGCAAACTCAGCCCCAGCTGTGCTGGAGATGCTGAGCGGTGCTGGGGACAACATCTGGTACCTGCTGACCTTTCCTAAGCTGTGCCTCCTGCCCTGGCAAATCACTCTCTCTGCGCTGCCAAAACAGCCATCAATTAAAAATGCATTACCACAGCTCCCGAAAGCAAAGCCAAAAATTGCTGCTTATTCATTCTGCAGATACTCAAAGAGTGTTTACAGAGAGTTTTCCACATCAAATATACTAAAAATTTAATTGACCTCACCTGTGAAGAGATGTTAGGGAAAACGAGAGAGACAGGTTTGGAAGGAACATCTCCATCTGCGTGTGGATGGTTCAGGGCAGGGACAGCCCCGGCCCGCACGTGCTCTGCTCCTTCACCTCCCCTGCCCGAGGCGCTGGTGTGGATTCACTGGGGTCCCTGTGCAGCCAGGGAGATTCCTGGGGACAGTGGGACCAGCTCAGGGGGTACGTGGGGTGCAGAACACCACAGCATCAGCCCAGCCTGGCAGAGCTGGCCATGGGCCCTGCCATGGTGGGAAGGACCTTAAATCCCACCCAGTGCCACCCCTGCCATGGCAGGGATACCTCCCACTGTCCCAGGCTGCTCCAAGCCCCAGTGTCCAACCTGGCCTGGGACACTGCCAGGGATCCAGGGGCAATCACAGCTTCTCTGGGCACCGTGTTCCGTGTGTGAGTCCAGCAGCTGAAGAGCCAGGCTGTGCCTGAGGCTGGGAATGAAAACAGGGAGATTGAAAAAACCCAGGAGTGTGTGCTAATGTGAGACTAAATTACAAGTCTGACATCTTTGCTGGGGATGTTCAGTTTTCCAGTCTCTGTCTGGATACACTTGTATAATTACGCAGCTGCTCAGGGAGAAGTCTGGCTCAGCTGGATGGGTTCCAGAGTGGCACTGGAGTTCTGGATGTCACAGCAGTCGCTGCACTCCACCAGGACATCCCTGTCCCCTTGGTGGGGGGACACAGTGAGGGCACAGCGGTTCCTCAGCCCGTTCTTCTGGGCAGCTCTCTGTTCACTAAAGCCACGTTCAGGCAAGAACAGGCAGTGCCAGCACTCTGGGAGAAGGAGGCTCAGGGGGCCCTTGTCGCTCTGCACAACTCCCTGACAGGAGGGGGCAGCCGGGGGGGTCGGGCTCTGCTCCCAGGGAACAGGGACAGGAGGAGAGGGAACGGCCTCAAGCTGGGCCAGGGGAGGCTCAGACTGGACATTGGGAAAATTGCTTCACTGTCAGAGAGCTTAAAGAAATCTCTGACTCCGGAGAGCTCCCAGACACATCCAAAGAGCCTGAGAGCTTCTGGGGTCCAGGCTGTGCCCTCGGGCTGTGCGCCACTCATCCGAAGCCTCGAAATCTCCCACACCTACATCATTTGTGCCTCTTCCTGGTACCAGGGATGCTCTTTTCTGCCACGCTTGTTCCCTCTTGAGCTTTTATGCTGCTTTTGTTTTTCACATCAAACTTTTACCAGTGAGAAAACACAGCCAGGGAGATTTTACAAAGACCAGCATTCTCACCCAAACACAGCAAAAGCATCTCTAAGGAACTTGGACAGCTTCCTTACAGAATGCCCCGCTCCAGGGAGGGAAATAAAACTCGAATATGAGATCCACACCAAACATGAAGGGTCTGGGTTTGAGCCCATTGCTCTGAGAGCGGAGCGAGCCAGGACATTGAGAGCAAAACACTGTTTGCAGTCAACGGCAGAAATATAAATACTAGTGGGGGTTTTTGTCTTTTTCCAGCTGCTTTCACAAAGAAGTGTAAATTGTATTTGCTCTGGATCCCTGGATACTACCTCAAACTTAATAAATATCTACTGCCTCACATTTAATCTGTGCTGCTTTGGGAGAGCCGTCGAGGAAAGCGAAACAAGGCCGGGATAATACCGGGGTGTCGGAATGTGGCTGAGCAGGCTCCTCACCGGGATGTCTGACTGACGGGGAAATTAAAAACGAGGATCAGGGACAAATGGCATCTTTGCATGTGAATAGCAGCGAGGAGCTGGTGTCATCTCCCGGCAGGTGAGTGGCACTGGCTGTCCCTGGTTTATGTGGGTGGCTGTCACCAGCGCGCCTCCAGAACGGGTTGTCAGTGGTGTTGTTTCCCTGGGAGATGTATGATGTGCATTTACTAATGGGATAAGGGGCTGCTGCTTCCACTGGCACAGGCCTCGCTGCGGTGCCTGTGCTGAACTCCCTGCACAATCCAGCAGCTGTGGGGCCCGGAGCGGGGCAGGCAGGGCTCTCCCTGCTGCCCCCGTTCAGCTGCAGCACAGCAGCTTCTGAGCTGCTGCAAGGGGGTGAAACGGGGAGCTCGTTTGTAGTGTGGGCAGTATCCCAAAGCTGGGGTGAAATTCACTCCCCCAGAACCTGAGAAAGATGAAATGTTAAGGAGCAACACTGAAAATAGGAACTGCACTTGGAACATAATGGGTGCTCCTCTTCAGGTCAAGTAAAGTCCAAGGACAAACCTTCTTGGCTGTGTCCAAAGAAGAGTGTTCATCTGGAACTGTACTGATAGGACAAGGAGCAGTGGGTTCAGAATGACACAGGGGAGATATCCAGGAAGAAATGTTCCCTAGGAGGGTGGTGAGGCCCTGGCACAGGGTGCCCAGAGAAGCTGTGGCTGCCCCTGGATCCCTGGCAGTGTCCCAGGCCAGGCTGGACATTGGAGCTCGGAGCAGCCTGGGACACTGGGAGGTGTCCCTGCCATGGCAGGGGTGGAATGGGAAGGTCTTGCAAACCTCTCCCAACACAAGGCACTGGATGAGGCAGTGACTCCCTGCCTGTTCCAAGGCAGGCAGGGACGGCTCCCCTGGCTCACCTGGAGGGCCAAAAGTAGGGCTGATCCTCACTCCCCAACACCAAACTGGTTCAGGGAAGGACTGGACACGGCCCTCAGGTCTGGTGACAAGGTGGGGATCAGACAGAGGCTGGACTCGGTGATCTTGGAGGGCTTTTCCAGCCTTAATGGTTCCATGGTTCTGTGATCCCACAGTTCTGCAGGCAGCAGACGCAGCACGCCGGAGCTGGGCGGGAGCTGCCGAGAGAGTCTGCTCTGCCTTCCTGTCTAAAATTATCAGCACATCCAGATTATGCAATGGAGGGGAAGGCACGAGGAGGTCATTCCCAGAGAAAGGGAACAAACAGCCCGTGCCTGTGAGTGCCGTGGAGAGCTGCCTCAGGCTGTGCTCACCTTACCCCGAGCAGAGAGCCCTCAGCAGACAGCTCTGAGCACACAGCTCTGAGCACAGAGCTCTGAGCACACACCTGTGCCCCGTGAGGGAGAGGGGCCTCCCAGGGGTGAGCACAGAGCAGAGCTGCCTCTCTGCTCTGGGCTGGAACACCGCAGATGAAGGGCTCTGTGAGCTCGTGGGGAGGGTCCCGCTGTGAAACGTGGGGCTGGAAGGGGCTGGCCCTGGGCAGGTGCCACTGCTCGCCTGACATTCCCCAGGGTGCTCCCGCTTAGGGGTCCTGCTGAGACTGAGGATAAACCCCTCAGGTCTGGGAGTCACTCAGGTACCCTGCACTAAACATCCAGCCCAAGACACGGGAGCATGGTGGCATAAAAATAACATGGAACTTCTCATAAAAGATACATTCAGAGGGATGCAGAGAAACACAGAGGCATTTTGGAGTACTGCATAGGTGGAGTAGATTCCTTGGGAAAGGAAATGTTTCCATTTCTGTGGAAAAACCTAAATCCAGGCAGATATGTGAGAGGAAGGATGCTTCTGGGAATTTGGGCCCTGTTGAAATATCGTCCCTGATTCACTCTGAAATATTTTGCCTGCAGCTATTCAGAAAAGCACTTTTGCTTACGCTGCCTCACGCCAAAGCTGAGCTAAATCACAGTCCTGGCAAAACTGCTGAGGAGGTCCTTGCTGAGAGCTGCTCAGGCCGTTCACCTGGCATGCCCTGGAGAAAGATCCTGATTAGATCCAGTGCTTAAAGAGATTTTTGAGTGCTTAAAATACATCAAACCACTGCTGGATTCAGCAAAAAGGGCCTCATTTTGCACAGTTGCTTGCAGGTACCATCATGCCCATGTGGTTATGGACTCTGCAATAAACAGGGCTCTCTGTGGGGTCATGCAGGTGGCTCCTGACACAGAATAGTACAAGGTTCAGCTCCGAGGCCACCCCCAAACTCCAGCGGGCTTGATAGAGAACATGCTTCTCTATTGTGCTTGATAGAGAACTTGCACAAATGGAGGCTCGGAATTATTTCTCATCTGTGTGCTGGGTTGGGCTGGGAGGGAGTGTTTCCAGTCCTTGTGGTCTTAAGGATGTTATTTAGTGAAAAGTGTTACTGGGAAAGACTGGGAGAAAAAAAGAGAGATGAAAAGTCACCTGTAGAGGACTGTCACCTATCTGGATATAAGACACAATTTATTGCCTTTTAATCCTTTTATTGCCTTTAATCACTGAATAACGTGGTGTGGTTCACTTAGGGAAATTATTCCAATCTAACTGTTGTATTTGTCTGGTAAAATCCAGTTATCACCTTAATGGCACTCATGGAAACCCATTCCTGTTTGTGCCTTTGCTGTGGGTGAGTGGCGATGTCCTGGAGCAGGGCTGTGGCACAGCCCCTCAGGGGACGTGTCAGGTGATGTCCTGCAGCGGGGCTGTGGCACAGCTCCTCAGGGGACGTGTCTGGCAGGGTGGGTCCCCGTGAGTGCCAGGTGTGACAGCAAAGGCCGGTTCCTGGCGGGCAGTGCCGTTATCCCGTGGGAATTCCCGCAGCATTCCTGCAGTCCCGGCTTTGGGTGGGTGCTGGTGCCCGCGCAGCAGCAGCTGCGGTGGGCTGGGCTGGCAGGAGGGGAAGGCGGCGGTGGAGCCCAGCCTGGCACGGCCTGCCCCGGCCGGGGCCCTGGCGCTGGTGGCTCACCCCGAGGGGCTGCGGAGGGACTGGCTGGGGACAGCACAGAGCCGGGCTCCTGGGTGCCCTGGCAGCTCCTGCCCTGCTCCTGTCCCCCCGTGGCTCCACGCACGGCGCTCGCCAGCCTGACCGGGCTGGGGATCCGCAGGGAAGAATGGAGAGGGGAGAAAAAGAGAGATCTTTGTCAGTGTAACATTAATTATTTTCTCTGCTAATTAAAAAGCCCATAATTTATAAATTAGTATTCATCATCCAGAGGCTCCACATCAGTCGGATCAAAACACGACACACCATTCAAGTACATGTGAGCAAAGCCGTTGTAGTGCTTTGAATCCTCTGGGAGGCTGCGCCACATCCCTGTCAAAGAAACTGCTGAAGGGAAGAGCAGAGCCTTGTTATCATCACAGCGGCATCTCGCAGCTTCCCTTCCCGCTTCCCCTCCTTATCTGCTGCGTTCTGCTCGCCCAGATCTTCCTTTTATTTTTGCTAGAATGGGTCACAGAATCCAGCACAGACTCACACATCTTTTATTTCTGTAACTCCATTTCCTGTGCATGGACTGGCTTTCTAAAAAACAGTTCTATTCCAGTTTGAAAAGCAGGATCTGACTTAAACCACAGGGAAAAGTTGGAGAAGAACATTCAGAAGTTCCTCTGACCAAAGGCAGACTCCAGTTCATGGCCCTTGAGTCCCTCCAGGCTCTGGTAACGGCAGTGTCACATACAGCCAGAAATGTTTTTAAAATTAAAGGATTTCCATGCTATCCAACCTAAATCTCCCCTCCTGGAGCACAGAAACCAGAGGAATTGGGATTTGTGTCAGTACACAGGATCAAGCTGAAAAGCAGATATTTTGAATTCCTTAATGGTCTTAGATTTTAAGCCCAGTCTTAATCATGTTGAAAACTGCACTTCACAAAGCATTTATCCTGAAGCCTTACACTGTTCCAGGCTTTTCCAGGCTGGTTTGGGGTTTCTTTTGGGTTTTTATTTTGATTTTGTTTGGTTGGGATTTTTTTTCAGGTGTAGTATTTGTTTGTTTCTAAAATTACTTTTTATTGCTAGTGTCTGCCAGAATGTGTTTGACACTAATCAGAAAAAATGAACAGTGCCTTTCTGGGACATATTTCTTTGGATCTCCCGGGCTGTGGAGGGCTTTGGAGATTTCAGAGGGTGCCATCAATGCTTTTTCAAAGTCAGTTGTTGCTGCAGCATGTAAGAAATGGAACAAAGTGGCTTTATTTTGCTGTTCCTCTGACTAGACACCACCATTTCCGTGCTCTGGACTTGCTGCTGTCACCAACCTGCTCCCAGTCCAATCCCATGGACCCAGCAGAGAGCACAGCTCAGCCCCTGCCGGATCCCTGTGCCCAGCTCCTGTCCCGCTCCCATCACGGTCCCACACTCAAAGAAAGGACAAGGGTCTCCAAAATCTGGAAATACCCTTTAATTCATTTCCTCTGTGATTTGGTTAATGTCTGGTTTGCAGTTCTTATCAAAATTTATTTGGAGAGATGCATCTATAAGAATCTTAGGAAAAAAATGGGAAACACACATTTTTTTACACATTCAAAACCAAGGAGGAGCCATAGAATCACAGAATTCTGGAATCATTTAGGCTGGAAAAGCCCTCCCAGCCCATCAAGTCCCAGCTGTGCCCGATGCCCACCTTGTCCCCAGCCCAGAGCCCTGAGTGCCACCTCCAGGAATTCCTTGGACACCTCCAGGGATGGGGACTCAGAACCTCCCTGGGCAGCCCTTTCTGTCACAGCCCTGCTATGAGCCGTAAAATCCCCTTGCAGAGCCCTCCTTCTGCACAGCCCGTTCCTGCCTGGCTTTGCCTTCCCTTTCTTCTGTCTTTTCTCTCTCTTTCCTCGTTTTTACGCTTTCAGAGCCGTGTTCAGACCTGCCCCTGGGTGCTGCGCTGGAGTCAGCGCTGCACAAATGCCCTTTTAATTTCCACGCGACTGAAACGCAATCAAGATAAAAGGTTTAATTTTTCAGATGCATTTGATATCTCGTGGCCATTTAAGTGCCTTGATCAGTGGGCTGGGCCGGTGCCAGCCCTGTCACACTTGGCTGCTGCTCAGACAGAGCTTAAAGAAACACACAGCATTAATGGCTAATGGGGATGCAGCCATAAATCCCCAAATAAAAGCACAAAGGGGAACAGGGATACAGGAGCACCGGAATACAGAAACAGAGGAATGTTTTTAGAAGCCATTTGCAAAATCAAGGGGTTTTTTTTCTGTGCTGCTTTAGAAATGAAATGGACAAAGCACCATTTAAGCTTCTAAATATTTGCGAATGAGCTCTTTAGACAAGGTCAACAATAACTCTGTCTATTTTCCCAGCATTAAGGATGTGAATTTCCACAGGAGAGGTAGCAAAGGGAGGACACACATGAGGAAAACGCCTCCGCGCTTGGGCCTGGGATCCAGCATCTACCTGCAAAGTGCAGCTGAGCTGCGTTTCACCTGCTGAAGGAGGATTTGGTGTTGCATGTTTTTAACAAGGGCCCGAGCCCTGTGGATGGAGCTGCTGAGGGGGAAGGTTTGCCCTGCACATCCCACCCCTGCTGGCCTCTCTGTCCCTGACTGGCCACTGCCTTTCGGGGATTTCAGCTTCACACCCAGAGAGGCTGCTGAGTATTTTATATATTTACATGTACATACACACACACACACACACTCGAGTATTTCTGGGCCCTGGACATTATGAATACACTGAAAGCAGAAATCAAGGTCCTAAATCCATGAGCAGAGCTGGATGTGTGTCAGTGCTTTTGTGTGAAGCCGCCTGGCTTTGGCTGTGTGTCACAGCCAGTGACAGCCCAGTGTTTGCTAAAGGTACTTGAGGAAGAAAAATAAAGGTGACAAGGCTCCAGATCCCAAGTGGAAACGATGCCTGGAAGAGCAGGATCAAAGGCTGGATTGCACTGCTTCAGGGGCTGCCGGGCCCTGTGTTCAGACACTGACCAGTGCCAAGACAGCACTTAGGAGGGCACTTAGAGAGATTGTTAAAGTGCTCCATCAAGGAAATAGCTGGGACTGGAAACTCCTGCATCCTGGGTAGCCTGAGTGTCAAAAGACTTGAACCTCACCCAGTGGTTGGTAAGAGAGCACTCAGGTTTGTAACTGGGACTCTGGTAGGAAATACCAGCAATAATGCTTTCAAAACCAAAAAATAGAGAAAAACAAAATAAATTAAAGAGCAAAAAAAAATCTGTCCTTGTATACTGGTGAGAGGTTTAAGAAAAAAGGGGCATTAAAGCATTTTGAAAGGTTTAACTCTCTGGGGGGCCAGGAACTGTCTCTGGGGAGCAGAGCTGAAGTCCTACAACATTTCAGAGCAATGGGGAGGACATGGGGCCCCTGGTGTCTCCCAAGCTCCCAGGAGCCACTGTGGGGAAAGCTGGTGCTGCAAAGGATTCAGAAGGGTGCAGATGTGCTCACCTGGGGCTGAACACCTGCGGGATGGGGGTGTCTCCACCCCTCCAGGCTCCTGCCCCACACAATCCGGGGCTGGGTGGTGCATCCCCAGCATGGAGTGAGCCACAGCTCCCTGGCCAAGGGCTCCTGGCTGGGCCCTGCTCTGTCTTTGTTCTCCCCTTTTCTCCCTTTTTATGTGGAGCTGCAGGAGAACAGACTCCTCCCCTCACCCTTTCCTGTTGTGAATAACAACAAGGGACAAATCTGACCGTGGGCTCAAGAACCAGCTGGTTGGTGTTGGTGATCCCAAAGGTCTTTCCCAGCTGCACCAGTGCTGCGATCCCGTGGCTCCGATTTTGATCCCACGACTGTAGCTACGGCAGGGAGGTTGTGCCCATTGCTGCCTCCCTCTGCTGCCCAGGTCTGTTCCACGAAGCCAGTTCAGTGTGTTTACACTGCACGGAGCCATTTTCCCATTTCAGGAGTGTGTAACACGTGGGGCTGTGCTGTGCCGTGTCACACGGCCAGGTGACACCTGGCTCCCGGCTCCTCGGCTCTGCTCGCAGCAGCTGGGCTGCTCAGGAATCAGTTTTGTAATGAAATCAATTACACAGATTGAGCTTCACTTGGATCTTTGCCTTGGCATCAAGAGGCTGGAGCAGGGTCCCGGCTGAGCAGGGGTGAGCTCCAGGAGCGAGCCCAGCCTCCCTCCAGCCGGAGCACACTGCCAGCTCCAGTTCCATCTGGACAGGAAATCCAGGCTTAACTTCAGCCTTCAGATTCATCGTCTGCCTGCGAGGAAGGGAAGCCTTCCTGCATGCTGAAACCTTCCTGGCTGCTGTGACACTTTGTTCTGTCTTCTCTCTTGGCGGGGTGAAGAGAACACCACAGACATTTCTGTGCAATTCCAGCATCTTTTCTTTCCCTTTCAGTCAGACACGTTAGGAAGCCATAATGACATTGTGGTTAATTCCCAGTTCCCTGATTCACACAGTGGGAAAAAGACACAACAGAAATCTTTTATTGCTCACAGGTTTAATACCTCAAAGGGTGCCTTGAATAAGAGCAGCCAGTGCAGAGCAGCAGGTCGGGCAGCGAGCCTCTGCCTGCTCGGGAACTGACCAACAACATCCATGTGCAGCCCCGTAACTCTGGAGAAATCTCTTCCCTGTAAAGCCCAGCTCAAAGGGATCCTGCGCCGACAGGAGGGAGCATCTGGGCACCCACCACCAGTGGGAAGGCAGCAGCTGCCCAAGTGGACACCTTCCACTAGCCCAGGTTGCTCCAAACCCCGTCCAACCCGGTCTTGAGCTCTTCCAGGGCTGGGGTGGCCACAATGAAAAAGGGAAGGAAGGAAGGAAGGAAGATAGATTTGTGCTCTGTAATGGAGTCCTCTGATGGTTTAATGGCATTTGGACAGAACAGAGCCACAAGCGCCGAGTTTCACTGCAAAATTAACTGGGAAATCAAGTAAGGCATATATTGTTTCCCATTGAAACACCAATGTTTCCCATGACAAAAACAAACTAAAACCATAAAGAGCTCCAAGCTTTCATTTCTAGAGGACATGAGTTGTTACTTTCAAATTTTAATTTTTTTAAAGCAAATTATCAGCAGTCAAAACCCTGCAGTAACAGATTTAATATTCAGTAAATATTCAAGTTATATTGGGCAGTTTCATCTGTGTCCATGTTCTTTGGAAAGGGGATCTGCTGCTTTGGCTGTGCTCTGATAACACAATTAAAATGCCCTAACGATTTCAGCACACCTAAATATTGCAGCATGGCCACAGTAAATAAAGTTTAGATGATCCTTCAGTGGTTTGCTTTATTATATATATAAAAATATGGATGTAGATGCAGGGAATTCACGCAAATGCTGGCTGTTAGAGGCAGCCAGCTCAGGGAAACTGCAAATCTGTGCTGTAGTAAAACATTACTGTTGGAAAATAAACGTAACTGGAAGTTTGATGGAAAAATGACAAAGTATTCAGTTTTCACCCAGGAGCTGTTATAAATACAAATATCCCTGTAATCCCTGCTCAGCGCTGCCTCAGAGCTGGGATCATGTCTGCAGCAGATCTGACAGCTGAGTTTAACTGTTTTACACCCTGCAGAGCACCAGGGCTTGGATACTGGGAAAACTCCTTCCTGGAAAGGGCTGTCCAGCCTCGGCACAGCTGCCCAGGGCAGGGGTGGAGTCCCCATCCCTGGAGGGATTTAAATCCCTGTGGATGTGGCACTTGGGGACATGGGGCAGGGTGGCCTTGGCAGTGCTGGGGAAGAGTTGGATCTCAAAGGGCTTTTCCAGCCTAAAGGATTCTGTCATTCAAAATAAACCAGATAGAAATTACTATGAAAAATATCTTTACAAATTAAGTGTCTTGATTTTAACACCTCTCTTGGTTCAAAATTTCATATTAGAAAAAAAAGTTTAGGACTTGTAGTAAAGACTACACAAACTACTGATAAAAATGTGGAGATTTTCACTGAAAAGCATCTGGTTCTCCACAGAGCTGGGAGATAATAAATGAGAGTTAATGGCCCCAAACCTTCAGGCAATACAGAGAATTACGGTGTCACAAAGTTTCACCTTGGAACGCTACAAGCTGACCTAAAGGAGAGCTGCCAATAGAGACAACACCTGGTGTGTGCTGCTCATGGGGTGATTGGAAAGAGAGGTGGCAAAATGTCCCTGCAGAAGTCAGGCAAAGGTTGCACTGGAGTCTTGGAGGACTTTTCCATCCTTAGTGACTGCGATTTTAAGTCAATGGCTTGTAATCAATCTATGGGAAACACCTGCATGTTTCAGTGAGGTTCCAGAAAAGAGAACAGGTCCCTGGATGATATAATTCACCGGAAGTCTTTGAGCAGGTTCCCCCCAAAACTGCAGAAAGAAAATGGGCGTGGGAGGAATGCAAACCCTGGGTGGTGTCCCAGGGAAGGGGCAGGGGAACACTGGTCCTGTCCAGAGCTGGAGGCTGCCGGACCAGGCTGGGAGCACTGGGGAGCAATACAGGACTGGGAGGAGAGGGGGAACTAAAAGAGGCAGCAGCAGATTTCCAGAAGTCACAAAGCTGCTCTTTGAGGAAAAGCCAGAGATGATCAGAAAGGGTGTCAAAGAGAAAAAAGGTAAGGATAAACCCAGTCAATTAACCAGAAAACCAGTTAATGGCAGGTCTGGGGCAGCGCTCGGTGACCAGAAGCTTTTAAGCCTTTCTTACACGCACCTTGCAGCTCTCCACACAACACACGCTCTCAGCGAGGGCGAGAGGCTGGCTGGGCTGGGAGCAGCCGTGTTTGCCCACGGCCGTGGTTACCAGCCAGGTTACCCGGAGCATCCCCCGGCGGCGCGGGGCAGCCTCCAGCGCGGCGTGGCTGTGCCGGGCTGTGTGCTGGTACCGACAGCCTCTGCTCGGTGTGACAGCAGCGCTTGCTGATCTCTCACCTTCGCTGCTGGCCTCACCCTGGAGCCTCTGAGAGCCCAGCTCTGCCCCTCCACCCGCAGGGACCCAGCTCCTGCACTGAGCGCTGCCTGGGGGCACAGAGCTGCCCGCACCACGCCCGGGCCACACACGCCAGCCATGGCTGAGCTTAAAAATGCTAAACTGCCTCAAAACACTCCCAGTGCTCGGAATTCTGAAAAGGGGGTTTGGCTGGACAGGATTCTCTAGCAAGGCAGAATCCTCTCCCAATCTTACTATGCAAAAAATGGGCAATTTAGTGCTTCCTTGTGCTTTGCCACCGTTTTAATTAATACATTATTTCACATTGGCATAGAAATTCATATGTGATTTCCAGCCATTCTGGCTGCAGGTGACACCTTTTCCCTGTCTTTGTGATGGTTGATCCCTCCATGCCAATGGCACGTGTGAGAACAAATCTGTGGGACCAGAAGAGCGTGGCTGAGCTGGGGTTTGGAGTTTGGCAGGAGCAGGAGCAGGAGCAGGAGCAGGAGCAGGAGCAGGAGCAGGAGCAGGAGCAGGAGCGTGTGCCATGTCCCTTCTCCCGCAGAGCCTCCTGCTCCCCCTCAGCTGCTCCTCCCAGACACACACATGGAGCAGCAATGAGGAAATAGTAAAATAAAGGGTGTCCTCCCACCACATCTGTATTTAGCTCCTGGCAATGCTGTGGTTTAATATGTCCTGACATCCACTATTCTTCTGCTGGAACACCCCCTGGGACACAGGGAAGTCATGTTCCTCTCCAGGAATAGACCAAGGTCAGCGGAAGAGCTGCAGACATCCCTGCTGCCCCTTGCCACCGGGATTTTACCACCAGCAGTGTAAAACAAATTCCATTTCGGTCCCATTCCTTCTCCCCCCTGAAGCTCTGCCAGTTGTTCCAGGGAGAGGTGTGAGTGATGTCGGACTTCTGAGGGAACGTGGCCAACGAGACAGCTCTTACAGAGCCCTTCTGAGGGCTTCAAAGCACCTGCAGGCAGAGTGGCTTTTCCCCTTGGTTTTATTTCCTTCACTTTTCTTCCTCCTCTACAAGCTCTGGGTCATCCCTGCCCCACGAGCGAAGCAGTGCGTGGCACCAGCAGGTCTCTCTGTCATCACTTTGTGCTTCCCATGAGGGATGAGCTCTGCAAAACCCATCTGCCAGAGGCAGCCAGGTAAGGGCACAGCACCCTGTGCCCAGGTAAGGGCACAGCACTGAGTGCCCAGGTAAGGGCACAGCACCGGGTGCCCAGGTAAGGGCACAGCACTGAGTGCCCAGGTAAGGGCACAGCACCGGGTGCCCAGGTAAGGGCACAGCACTGAGTGCCCAGGTAAGGGCACAGCACCGGGTGCCCAGGTAAGGACACAGCACCCTGTGCCCAGCTGTGCTCCCAGCACCCGGGGAAACCTCCCTGAGCAGCTGTTCAGGGCCAGCCCCTTTTGGCTTCTGTTACTTCTTGACCAGCCAGCCTCCAGCTGGACTCTGCCACTGGCTGGAAGAGCTTCAGAGCCACTTTGTCACCATCACCCAGCTCCAAGTGTAGGAAATAAATGTCCCCAAACTGTGCCAGGTGTTCCAGATGGGAGGAGGGAGCATTTCTGAGCAGACCCTTCAGCAGGTTGGTTTGTGAGCCCCTTGTAGCACTCGCACCCTCACAGGAGCCAGGTGAGCCTGTCCAGGTGGTGGGGACAGGATCTCCAGGGTGACACAGGGAACAAGGGACACTGTCTCATCTTCATGACATCTTTGGGGTTCCTCTTGAGTGGTGACAAGAAATTTGGGGTTGTACAAACCCTTATTCCATTGGGATAGAGGCAGCTCTCGTCCTGCTCTTCCTCCCAGGGCTCACATGAATGGAAATCCAAGGCAGGCCCTGCTGGTGGATCTCCTGCACACTCAGAGCCTGGTCCGTGTGCCAGCTGTCAGATGGTGCTCCTTGCTTTGCCTTTCCCAGCTGGGGGAAGGACTGGGCCAGGAAATGGATTTTCCTCCTTTGAAGGCTTGTCATGATGATCCTGTCATGCCATGGTCTTTTTTCTGATACTTTTATATATTGAGCTCTACAGATTTATACTGGCAGGCGTTTCATTCAGCTCCAAATTATTCTTTTCTGGTTCTTTTCTGTAACGCCCCAATTTTTCAGTTTCATTTACAAAAGGAGATGTTTGCCTTGGGCACGGCACTGCTCCCAGTGGTGCCACACATCACTGCCAAGACACTGCTTGCTGCTCTCTGAGCCAGTGGCAATTCTCTCTTTAGCTGCAGCTTTTCCCAAGATTCACAAGAGCTTTCCCATGGGCAGGGACACCTTCCACTGGACCAGGTTGCTCTAAGTCCCATCCAGCCTGGCCTTGGACACTTCCAGGGATCCAGGGGCAGCCACAGCTGCTCTGGGCACCCTGTGCCAGGGCCTGCCCACCCTCACATTCCTTCCCAAAATCCCATCTATGTCTGCTCTTTTCCAGTTTAATCCACGAGTTTCAGAATGCCTCCATCATGGCTGGGTTTGGTGCCACTGGTGGTTCAGGCACCAGGAACATCCCCAGGCTGTTACACACCTCACCTCTGGCAACTCTTCCAGGGAGGAGTGCCAGGATTTGTGATTCCCGTGGCTCTGGAAAGAGTCCGTAACTAAACAATCTCCCACGCAGGCAAGAGCAGCCTCTTGGCTCTTCCTCCAGAGACTGGGAGTGCTGGGACAGCAGCTGGTTCATAGAATCACAGAACAGAATCCCAGGATCCCTGAGGCTGGAAAAGCCCTCCCAGCCCATGGAGTCCCAGCTGTGCCAGATGCCCACCTTGTCCCCAGCCCAGAGCTCTGAGTGCCACCTCCAGGAATTCCTTGGACACCTCCAGGGATGGGCACTCCCAACCTCCCTGGGCAGCCTCAGGCCGTCCTCTCGTCCTGTTCTCAGCAAGGAAGTCCACGGGAGAATGGGAATATCAGGTTTGGAAGGAGACAGCACATCCCTGCCCAGCTGGGACCTGGCCACCACAGCGTCAGGTGCTCTGGGACATTGGGCACTGTCCTGGAACGTTGGGGAATTCTTCGGAATGGGAAAAGGAAATACTGCAGTAAAAGGGAACAAGGTGCCTTTAATGTCAGTCTAAAGCCAAGAGGTGTTGCCAGCTCTGTCCTTTCAAGGGCAGGAAATCCGGAACCGATCCCATTTTTGCAGAGAATGTGTTTGCAGAGATGTGTCCTGCGTTCCTTGAGTCAATCCTGGCTGCAGGTCCTCCTGCTGCTGGAAATTTTCCTCTCAATGTGATCATCTTCAAGGGGAGGAGAGTGAGAATATCTTCAATGACAAAACGCTTCTCGTGTCCTACAAAGCGCCAGCCTGACACATTCAGCATCCTCGTTCCCAGGAGAGGGGATGAATAATAAATAATGCAGGAGAAGGAGCTGATTGTGCACAGCTTTGTGCTGCGGCTCTGGGAATCCACAGGGTCGCAGGCATCCAGTAATGAGCGGCTCTGGATTCATCCAGCAGCTCCCTGGTGTTCCAAACCTTTGGGCTCCCTCTGCTTCTGTCCCAGTGGGGGTTCACGGGGGGCTGGAAGGGGAGAGAGGAGAGGAGAGGAGAGGAGAGGAGAGGAGAGGAGAG